>JAUDYJ010000004.1:1945000-1957500 GCA_030761175.1 Masticophis lateralis | reverse complement strand
CTCTCTGTCTCTCTCTCCTCCTCTCTGTTATGTCTCTCTCTCCCTCTGTCTCTCTGTCTCCTCCTCTCTCTATGTCTCTCTCTCTCCTCCTCCTCTCTGTTATGTCTCTCTCTCTCCCCCTCTCTCTGTATCTCTCTATATCTCTCTCTCTCCTCCTCCTCTCTCTGTTATGTCTCTCTCTCTCCCACTCTCTCTGTATCTCTCTCTGTCTCTCTCTCTTCCCCTCTCTCTGTATCTCTCTGTCTCTGCCCTGGCCGCCTCCATCCTCCGCTGTCGCCCTTACCTTCTCAGGCCAAGCGAGGGGTGACCGGGAGGGGAGGGCCAGCCAGTGGTGAGAAGGATCACCAGACAGGGAGCCACAGCAGAGGGCCCAAAGAGCTGCATGCAGCTCCGGAGCCACAGGTTGCTGATCCCTGTTTTAGATCCATGGGTTCTTCCTCTGCTGATTTCTCAGTTTGACGCGGAAACATGCCGGTCTCTAATATTTTTGTCGTGTCCTTAGTGCCCTCTGAGCTTGGTTGTTTTGTAGCCCAACTAAGTAACATCGTCAGTGCTAGGAGGGAGGATGTTTTTGCTCTCTGTTTATATACAAGTGGCTTGCTTGCAAAGACCAAACCCTACTCCCTTCTAGCACTGATGTTGTTACCCAGTTGGGTCAGGAAATGTCTGCGAGAGAACAACCAAGCTCAAAAGGCAACAAGGACCTCACAGTCGTCTTCTTCTTCTTCTTCTTCTCCTCCTCCTCCTCCTCCTCCTCCTCCTCCTCCTCCTCCTCCTCCTCCTCCTCTTCCTCCTCCCCCCCCCCTTCTAGGACTGATGATGTTATCTAGCTGAGTCAGGAAACATCTGTGAGAGAACAACCAAGCTCAAAGAGTACCAAGGACCTCACAATCCTCCTCCTCCTCCCCCCCTCCAGAAACCTCACTCCTTTCTAGCACTGATGATGGTCCCTAGTTGGGTAATGAAACGTCTGCATTTTTAAAAAAATCCAATTGAGAGATCATCAAGGGTCCCTCCATCCAACCCTGAACTACAGATATTACTTTCCATTGGTTTCTAATATTTTTGAATTGTACACCCCCAATTTCCTAAACCTTAAAAGAGAAGCAAACAGCGGGGCTGATTTTGAGGTGTGTGTGTGTGTGTGTGTGAATTATCAATGCCCTTAAGAATCTGCGGTTGAAATTCATACAATTTGATTTGTGAAAAGGGGCGGGGAGGGGTGGCTTGGGAACGTTTGCAGCTTCTATTCTGTTTACCTTACTTTTACATGTAGATGTCTCTAAAGCTATGAACAGTAGTGCAATGTGTAAAATAAAATGAAATTATGACAAGCCTGTGCTTGAACGTATCCAGAAGAAAATCCATCACCCCTCTCGGTAATTGATCACACTGCGGAATTGTTTTTCCAACATTCTGTCAGCATCGGTTTTCTTGTGGTTTGAACCCATTATCCCATGTCCTACACGATGAACAATAGGAGGCAAGTCTTCTTGGCTTCCCTCTGAGCGAGATAATTTCCCCTTGGACTTCTCTTTTCAAGGCAGGACATTCCCAATTCCTCTTTTTCAATCTCCTCCTGACTGTTGGAAAATTCCTACAGAGGATTTCTTATTTAGTTTATGCATCAGCATATTCCCACTCAAATGCGTCTCTATCCAGATAGCCAATCACTCAACCCAGTTAGCAAAAATGTAGCGTGGGTTTTATTTAATAAATGTTGGCAAGCAAACATCCAAAACTGTCAAAAGCACAGGAAAAGTCAGGCAAAAACACAGAGAGAAATAAAAAGAAGAGAGAGAGAGAGAATAAAGAGAAGAGGAGAGAGAGAGAGAGAGAGAGAGAGTAATGAGAAGAGGAGAGAGAGACAGAGAGAGACAGAAAGAGAATAAAGAGAAGAGAGAGAGAAAGGAAAGAAAGAAGAAAGAGAGAGAAAGAGAAAGGAAAGCGAGAGAGAGAAGGAGAAGGCAAGAAAGAGAGAAAGAGTGACACAGAAGGAAAGGAGAAAGAACAAGAGGCCAGAAAGAAAGAAGAAAAAGAAAGAGAAAGAAACAGGGAGAAAGAGAGAAAGGAGAAAATGATAAAGGAAGGAAAGAAAGAAAGAAAGAAAAAGAAAGAAAGAAAGAGAAAGAAAGAAAGAAAGAAAGATGAAGAGAAGAAAAGAGAGAACAAGAGAAGGAGAGAGAGAGAGAGAGAATTAGTAAGAATTTATAAGAGAGTTTAAGATTCGCAATCAATATTATCTATATATCAGAGGGTGCAGACTTTTCCAGAACTTCTGGAGACAATCTTGTAGCCACCGTAATTGGCATGGACAGTCCCTGGGAAATTTAATTCTGTTATTTTCAGGCCATTTATCTCTGCTAACAAGCTCATTCCAAGTTGTAGTTCTGTCTTCTAGGAAACGTTCATGGTTATTTGCTGTCTCACTTAATTCCACTTATGGCTTTTGTAAGCGTTTCCTCCATTTCTGGACCCAAATTATTCTTTAAAAAATGTTGAGGACTAGAAGCATGAGGGGAACACCATTTGGCACTGACTCCATCAATGAGTTTCACCAAGAACACACATACACACACACACACACACACACACACACACACACACACACACACATATATATACACACATACATACATACATACATACATACATTGAGCCGGCTATTTATCCCTCTAATGGTTGGGCTACCCAAACTACATTCCACTCGCTCACTACTCAGCGTGTGAGGCCGGTCAAAGCTTTTCTGCAATCACTGCACACCCACCATACGTCCATCATGCATTAAGAAACTCCCCTCTCCAAAAATGTGATTAAGCTGACAAATGGCACCTGACTTCTGGATCGTTGCAATATTCGCAGGGAGTTGCTGACAATCTGATCTCTTTATCGTGGCGTCTAAAATCTTCTAAGATATAATTGAGCTCCTTTTAGCATGTCATTCATCCATCCATCCATCCATGAGGATAAAGCGGATAAAGCTGGAAGGGACCTTGGAGATCTTCTCGTCCAGCCCTCGAGTAGGGTCTCCTACTCGAGCAGAGGGTTGGACGAGAAGATCTCCAAGGTCTCTTCCAACTCTGTTATTCCCTTTTTTGTTGGTCTCAAATGAACAGGGCTTTGTGGACGATACCCAAGAGGAGGAAAGGTGCCCAGAAATGAACTCCCATTCCCCTTTATTACCATTCGATAGCTTTTCATGGGTTGACCTCCGGAAAGAGATTGCTGTACTGTAGCTCAACTGCCTCTGAGCGAGAAGCCGCAGCGTTGCTTCTCAAGATGAGTCCTACAAGGTCTAAGACTGATGCTCCGTTCTGGAAAGGAAGCCGAAAATTACAGCCAAGATGAATTGGCGGCATAGCGTGGAGCCGTCCTCCATCCGGAGTATTGAAAAAGTAATTTATGTGCAGACGACGAGGCAGGATAATTAAGCGTGGCTGTGAACATTCATTCGCCCCCCCCCCTTTTAATTAGCTCCATGTGAGTAATCTGTTGATGTTTGCACAGTCAATGTAATTACAATAACACGTTTTGGGTTTGCACGGGGGTTTCACACTCGGCGGGGCAGTCCCGGGAAGCTCTTTCAAACAGTATCTGCAGGCGCCTATTCATTTGTGCGGCTTTGTGAATTTATTCATGCATTTTTGTTCCGAAAAGGATGGGGAGTGATTTAAAATGTCAGCAGAAAATCAGTGCGCCAAAGTTCTAATTGAAAATTACCCCACGTTCAGCATTAAAGGTAGTCCTCAGCTTACGACCACAGTTGAGCCTAAAGTTTCTGTTGCTAAGTGAGACATTTGCTCCGTTTTATGAACTTCCTTCCCACGGTCGTTAAGTGAGTCATTGCAGTTTTTAAGTTGATCACACGGTCGTTAAGCGGATCTGGCTCCCCGCGTTGACTTGGCTTGTCAGAAGGTTGCAAAAGGGGATCCCTGGGATACTGCGACCGTCATAAATATGAGTCAGTTGCCAAGTGTTTTGAGCTTTGAACACATGACCGCGGGGATAATGTAATGGTCGTAAGTTTGAAAAATGGTCCGAAGTCACTTTTTTCAGTAGCATTGTAACTTCGAACAGTCACTAAATGAACTGTTGAGGATTACCTGTATTGTTTGATCTGAATTTTGATAGAATATTTGCAGCTCAGGATTGAACTGTGAGGGTCTTTGGGCTCTCTGAACTTGGCTATTTTCTTGAGAGATATTTCATTACCCAGCTAGGTAACTTCATCAGTGCTAGAAGAGGATGGAGGAGGAGGAGGAGGAGAAGGAGGGTGGGGGAGGAGGGGAAGGAGGACTGTGGGACCCTTGGTGCTCTCTGAGCTTGCTTGTTTTCTTGCAAACGTTTCATGACCCAGCTAAGTAACATCTTCACTGCTGGTGAGTGTGGGGTTTGCTCTTGTTTACTGTTTAGAATAGAATAACAGAGTTGGAAGGGACCTTGGAGGTCTTCTAGTCCAACCTCCTGCTCCCTCTACCATTTCAGACAAATGGTTGTCCAATCTCTTCTTAAGAACTTCCAGTGTTGGAGCATTCACAACTTCTGGAGGAAAGTTGTTCCACTGATTCGTTAATTTATCTTTCAGGAAAGTTTGACAGGTTTTTGATAGTTCCTTAATTGCGGGTATTGTTTACTTATTGTTTGTTGGTCTAGTATTCCTCCTGGTGTCAGTCTCTGCTTGTCTGGGTGTCGATTGCTGGCAAGGAGGTGGTGTTGTCTTTTAGATTTTTTTTATTGTCTCCTTTGCATGGCGGGTAAATGTGGTTTACCTCTATGTGCCTGTTGATGGCTGATTTGTCAGAATGCCAGGCCTAGTCACCAGTGCATTACACAGAGTATAGTTATGCCCCTTCCATGTTGGCGAGCAGGGATTGCCAGGGACTTGAGTTGTCGTGAGCCAAAGTGACTTTGTACTACAGCATCAGCAAGGACCATCTCTCTTTTCTTGAAAGCCTCGGAGGGAAGACGGAATACTTACGAAGCCTGAATCTTGAAAAAGAATCTGACTTCAGTCAACCTTTAAGAAGTAGCTGGGGAAGAAGAAGAGAACGGATAAGTGATTTCCATTTCGGTCCCGTCCTCTGTGGATCCAATGGAGGAGAAGCGTGCGACAGCCACAGCCGATTATACAAAAGCTATTTACAAGGGTTGGCTGACACCAAGCAGCTTGGAGTTGTGCCTCCCGCTCGTTTCTCTTCTCCAGAGCCCTCCCGTAGAAAACAAAACAGTTTAATTCAGTTCTGCTTGTCTTGACAGGATCAAACTTGACATCCTAAATGCGATCTAAATTGCATTAGCCTCTCCGTTTCTCCGTTCTCGGGGAGAAAATAGAATTACCAGGGTGAGGAGGGGAACGAAGCATGATGTGTCAGATGGGCCTCTGTCAACAGCAGCTTTCAGGCTCCGGGTGAAGCCTGCAGAGGAACACCAAGATGTGAAATTTGGGATTCCTGCAACGGTGGCCACTGGCCGTAGGAACAGCTTTGGGAAATTCTGTGTCGCATAGAAGGAGGAGATGCGATGACTGAATCCTAGAATCCTAGGGCTGGCAGGGACCTTGGAGGTCCTCTAGTCCAACCCCTTGCTCAAGGCAGGAGACTTTGTACCAGAGGCCTTCAAACTTGGCAGCTTTAAGACTTGGGGACTTCAACTCCCAGAATTCTCCAGCCAGCATAGTACATGTACAATGCAGTGTTTCTCAACCTTGGAAGCTTGAAGATGGGTGGACTTCAACTCCCAGAATCCCCCAGCCAGCGCTTGAAGTCCACCCATCTTCAAGCTTCCAAGGTTGAGAAACACTGCGCTAAACAGTTGTGGCCAGAAAAGCTGTAAAACGGGGGCAAAACTCCTTGAAACAACTCTGTCTCACTCAGTGACAGAAACATTCGGCGTAATCAGAGGTCCATCTTTATTCCTTGCCTGGCAGATCTCCCCGTCCCTCCCCCTCCCTCTCATCCGCCCATCAAAGTAAACCAACTGGGAATCCTGGGAGCCTTAACCAGCCTGATTTTCTTTTCCCGCAGAAATACGGAGCCGATGTGAGGAAATGGCAGATAATAGTCCAGCTCCATTTTACTGGTCAAATCCATTTTACACCATCAAAGTAAGTACTCAGCTCAGCCTTTGCTATGTTATCCCAAGTGGCTCCCAAGAGGAAAAGCAAGCTGACCATTCAAATCCCTTGTTTGGCCTGCTGTACATGTACAAAAAGGGACGCGGTGGCTCAGCAGCTAAGATGCTGAGCTTGTCGATCGAAAGGTTGGCAGTTCAGCGGTTCGAATCCCTAGTGCCGCGTATAACAGGGGGAGCTCCCGTGACTTGTCCCAGCTTCTGCCAACCTAGCCGTTTGAAAGCACGTTAAAAAAATACAAATAGAAAAATAGGGACCCCTATTTTTGGGAAGGGAACAGCGTTCCATGCGCCTTTGACATTGAGTCATGCCGGCCACATGACCACGGAGATGTCTTCGGACAGCGCTGGCTCTTCGGCTTTGAAACGGATAAATTTGATAAATAAATAAATAAATAGCCCCCACAAACTCATTTTACCCACCTTAGAAAGGATGGAAGGCTGAGTCAACCTTGAGCCTGGCGAGATTCGAACTTACCGTAATTGCAGACAGCTGGAGTTAATCACAATGCTTTTAGTCTGCTGAGCCACCAGCATCTTGAAGTGTTTTAAAGTTTGGTTCTTCCCTGTGCAGATTTTTTTCGCCTTCCGGTGTTAAAATGCTGAGGGCTAAACACACCGCCTTTTCCATTTATTGGTTGGAAATAAGAGCGGTTTTCTGGAGTGCTTTACTAAGTGTTCTTCCTTTTAAAAATCGGACAAACTCTGAAATGGGATTTAACTTCTTCAAGCTCTTTCTAGAGAAGAAGTTTGAAGAGAGCGGCAATAGTCCTGTGAAGCATTGTCAAGAAATTGTCCTTGACTATAAGCACAAAGAACATATTTCTGCCATTACTGTCACTGCAGTAATGCTAACTGTGATGGACGATTTGTTATTTTATCAACCTATCATCTATAGATCCATCCACCCACCCCTCTTCCTTATATACGGCCACAATCAAAACCTCCTGATTTCCAACCCTAAACGCATCACACAATGCAGATAAACCCAAGTAAAAATACGGCGAAAATCAAAGCCGCTTCAGCTGCCGCCTTAATCACGAAATGGCACTCAGCAACATGCTTCAGCTGTCAAAGGCATTGAAGAATAGCTTCACAGAAGAGGGTATTATTTGTAGTTCAGGGTTGAGCTGGGGAGGGGAGGATGGTCCTTGGTGCTCTTTGAGCGAGGTTGTTTTCTTCCAGAGGTTTCATGACTCAAGCAGGGAACCTCATCAGGACGAGAGGGGTTGGGGTTTGCAGGGAGGAGGAAGAAGAGGAGGAGGAGGAAGAAAAACAGAAAGAAAGAGAAAAACAGAAAGAGAAAAAGGAAAAGGAAAAGGAAAAAGAAAGGGAGACAGAGAAGGAGAATCAGGAATTCTTGGTGCTCTCTGTTCTTGGTGATTTTCTTGAGAGATATTTCATTACCCAGTTAGGTAACTTCATCAGTGCTAGAAGAGGATGGAGGAGGAGGAGGAGGAGGAGGAGGAGGAGGAGGAGGAGGAGGAGGAGGAGGAGGAGGAGGAAGAGGGGGAGGAGGAGCAGGAGCAGGAGCAGGAGCAGGAGAAAGAAAGAGAAAGAGAGAGAGAGAGAGAGAGAGAGAGAGAGAGAGAGAGAGAGAGAGAGGGAGAGAGAAAGGGAGACAGAGAAGGAGAATCAGGGTTTCTTGGTGCTCTCTGATCTTGGTGGTTTTCTTGAAACCTAGCTGGATATTTCATTATCCAGCTAGGTAACTTCATCAGTGCTAGAAGAGGATGGAGGAGGAAGAAGATGACAATGACTGTGGGATCCTTGGTGCTCTCTAACCTTGATGTTTCATGACTAAACTAGGTAACATCATCACTGCTACCTAGCACTGCCCTGCTACAAAACTGATGATGTTCCCTCGCTTGGTCATGAAACATCTGCAAGAGCCACCACCAAGCTCAGAGAGGCCCAAGGACCTCATAAAATCTCTCTCTCCCCACCCCCTCACCTCCATCTCTGAATTGCCATGCCCTCCCTCTCAAAGAGGCCTAATGCCAAAATAGTGCCCATCTCCATCGTCGGATGCCAAGTGTCTGAATTTTGATCTTGTAGCTGCGGGCATCCTGTTGCAGTTGTAAGTGGGGGGAACGGTCTCTTTTTCTCAGTGCCGTTGTAACTTCAAACGGTCACTAAGTGAATGTACATTGCACGTTTTATCGGCAGGTCCGAGAAAAGGCAGGTCCTGCTGTGGTTCTCAATCTTCCTCATTTATTCCCTGCAGTTCTTCGTTCTCTGCCACGGGTTCCTGCAGTTCTCCCAACTGATGACCTCCGGCTACATGAAAAGTTCGATTTCCACCATCGAGAGGCGCTTTGGTCTCTCCAGCCAGACGTCTGGCCTGGTGGCCTCCTTCCACGAGGTACCCTACCCAGCCCCTGTGATGCTTTGCTCCGCTATGCCGGGCCTCTACTGCACGACCGTGGGAATATTGCTGCCGTTGCTACTAGTAAAAGGCTATCCCTCTTCTTACTACTACTAATA
The DNA here is from genome assembly GCA_030761175.1 of Masticophis lateralis. NCBI lineage: Eukaryota > Metazoa > Chordata > Lepidosauria > Squamata > Colubridae > Masticophis > Masticophis lateralis. The sequence continues at coordinate 1,948,884 of JAUDYJ010000004.1, read as the reverse complement.
ATCTACATAAACACGAAGCTTTAAATCTTAGAATCGATAGTGCCCACAGAAGGGGATATTTGTAGCTCGGGGATGAACTGTGGGGTCCTTGGTGCTCCCTGAGCTTGATGGTTTTCTTGAAGATGTCTCATTACCCAACTAGGGAACATCATCAGGGCTAGAAGGGAGAGGGGTTTGGGGAGGAGGAACAGGCGGAGAAGGGATCTAAAACCCAGGGGGCTGTACCCACAGTGCCAAGGACCCTGTCCATTTCCTCAGGACCAAAAAGGAATGCGCCTCTGTCAACTCCAGAGGAGTGAATCGAAGGCGTGGAGAACAATCTTCCCCGTGACCCTGCAGATCTTCCTCTTTTTTATATAATTTTCACTGTAATAAAAAGCAATTTATCATTGCTCTACAGATTTTCAATAAAGCGGTTTGGGTTTTTTAATGAAAGGATTCCTGGTTCTTTTTTTTTTTTTAATTTCACAAGAAGAAATTATTTTTTCCACATTATTTATGGATTGATCTATTGTCCTCTCAGGAATAGGCTGGAGCACGATATACGTATTTTTGTGAGTCTAATTCTATAGGATCAACTAATTAAAATAATATCAAATAAGAGTAATTGAATACTGGGTGAAAAACAACCCTTTTTCTAAGGCGTGATAACCACGCCAATCATTTCTTTTTAGAACAAACTATGAATTGATTCAGCGGTTGGTTATTTATTAAATTTACATGCTGCCCATCTCACCGTCAAGTGATTGATGTTTGATTCACGATTTCCCGATGTTATTTTTTTTTAAGGCTTTAATGATTTGGTGATTTTGATAATTTGATGTTTTGATGATTTAATGATTTTTACAGTTGGATGATTTTTGTGATTTGATGTTTTTTAAGGATTTAATGACTTTGATGATTTAATGGCTTTGAGGATTTGAGGATTTTTACGACTGGCTGAATTTGATGATTTGTTGATTTTGATGATTTAACCATTTAAATGAGTTTTATGATTTGTTGATTTTGAGGATTTAACAACTTAATGAGTTTTATGATTTAATGATTTTGAGGATTTAATGATTTAATGAGTTTGATGATTTAATGAGTTTGATGATTCGATGACTGTTACAATTTATTTTTACGACTTGCTAATTTAATGATTTTGATGATTTAACGAATGTAATAATTTGATGATTTTTTTTACAATTTTATGAGTTTTATGATTTTCATGATCTGATCATTTAATAAGTTTAACAATTTAATGATTTAGAACATTATTATTATTATTTTTTCAAAAACATGACCTGACTGGCTGACTTTCATAAAGATCTCGTTCCTTCAGCCTTGTTAAAGATCTACCCAACATTTATCTCATCAATCAGGTTGGAAACACGATGCTCATCATCTTTGTGAGTTATTTTGGCAGCCGAGTCCACAGGCCACGGCTCATTGGCTGTGGTGCCATCCTTGTCTCCGTGGCCGGATTGGTCATTTCCCTTCCACACTTCGTCTCACCGCCTTACGAATACGATCAGTCCATTTCGGGTAAGGACTTTCTAGAAACTTCTACGGAGATTCTCAGCCCCCAAGGTCATGGTTGTCCCAAAGGAGCTTTTCCCAGAGGCAACGGGGCTTTCTTTCTTTTTTCCTTGAAGACATTTCGCTTCTCATCCAAGAAGCTTCTTCAGTTCTGACTGGATGGTGGAGAATGGAAGGATTTATATGTCTTGCAGTCATCCGATCGTTGGTATTCTTTCTGAGAATCGTTGAGGCTACTAGAAGGTTTATTTCTGCCCTCGGAGTCATCTGAATAGTGCAAATGGGTGTGGCACCTTCTTGGAACTGCTAAAAGGACTGTGTTGTAGAGAGGAGATAGAGGAGAGGAGATAGGTGGTGTCATTGTTTTGATCTAGGCTTCCTTAGGAAGTAAACAGCACAAACTTAATCCTGGCAAAGGACTCTTTAATTCATACGGCTTTAAATTACTTTCATTTACAGTCTGCAAGGCTTGATAAACAGTCTTTCAGAGGAAGGTTATCAACTCCCATCTAACTCACGTGGAACGCTGCCAACGAGCTAATTTCCAGACGCAGGGCAAGGCCGAACGTGGCACAGAGTCACAAACAGAAGTTTCAAATCTTGAATCGGCTAATGAATTCATTGCTTCCTGCAAAATCTCACGTCCCGTTCGCTTCTCTTTTATGTCTTATGGGAGGGGCCAATCATCTCCAAGCCTTACTCCCAAGTCGACCCTGTTTCCTTAATTGTTCCTGTCTCCTGGCAGCTCTGCGCATGAACACACTGGGAACAGTCTCACACTGTTCTTCTGCCTCGCTGATGTCAGACTCTGGAGACTCCGGAGACAGCAAAGAACTACCAGATGGCCTTGGCCCACTCTCTGCCTCTGACTCAGAGCCATCGTCCGAGCCTTCTCCAGACTCCAGGACTGGCCCACGTTCCTCCCCAACCTCCTCACTGTCCGAATCTGCTGGCTGCTGGTGGACCACCACAGTCGTATTCTTCTCCCTCTGTTGAGACAAGGCTGTTCAGTTTTGACCTAGACGGCCTCTTTGACCCCTCTTCCAGACCAGCTGTCCTCTCTGTCCAGAATGTGGACGTTGCTGTCTTCGAAAGCATGACCTTTGTCTTTCAAATGCACACAGATTCCTGAATCTCGTCCTGATGGGTTTGTTCTCCTATGTTGCGCCATGCGTTGGTGAAGTGGCTGTTTTGTTTCCCCAATGCACAGATCTGTACATGTTCCCGCTGCATTGTACTGCATATACCATGTTGCTCAGTTTGTGTCTGGGTGTTTTATCCCTGGGCTGGACCAGCTTTGTCTTAGTGTATTCCTGGATTTGAATTGTCCATGTGTGTTGCATTGGTTGAAAACCCTCCTGAGTTTTTCAGACATTCCTGCAATCTTCAGAAAGAACGCTAACCACCAGATGACTGCAAGGAATATAAATCCTTCCATCCTCCATCATTCAGTCAGAACCAAAGAAGTTTCTTGGATGTGAAGCGAAAGGTCTCCGAGAAAAAACAAAGTCCAGTTGCCGTTTGGAAAAAGCACCTTTGGGACGACTTTCTGTAAATGTTCTTCACAGGGTCTGCTTATTCAGATTGTAAATTTGGAACTATGGGACAATGCATTGATTTCCAGCGCTCCAAAATGAAAAATGACTAAGCCATTCTTTGTCCTCCTGTAAAGCCACATAATCTATAATTATGTCCCTGATTTATTATATTTCTTATGTACCAGAAGAAATTATGTAAGACATATTACCATTTTACTCAGTGTTGAAATCCAAATTTTTTTTACTACTGGTTCTGTGGGCGTGGCTTGGTGGGCGTGGCTTGGTGGGCGTGGCAAGGGAAGGATACTGCAAAGTCCCCACTCCCTCCCCACTCCTGGAGCCAGCCAGAGGTGGCATTTGCTGGCTCTCCGAACTGCTCAAAATTTCCGCTACCGATTCTCCAGAACCTGTCAGAACCTGCAGGATTTCACCCCTGATTTTACTTATTGATTAGATTCCTAATTCTTTGCCTTCTTGTTGGAGAACCGCTCAAGAGTCATTGGAAACAGAGTGGCCTAAAAACCAAATTACGAACCAAATAAATGAATAAATAAAAAATCCCCAAGCTTTTTGAGGTGGGAAAAAAAGAAGTACGATTTAGGGGCATCATGCGGTTCCCAGCATCCCTTTGGTAGATCCCGAACTGCTCAGAATGATTGACAGTGACGTGTGGCCTGTATTGATGTTTGAACTGGACACCTGGAAACATAAAAGGAACAACTAGATCAGGTCAGGTGTCAGAGACCGCGGGTGAAGATGGCTCCTCCCTAACAGTTCCCAGAATCTATGTTTTACGGGGCAAATCACCTACTTCAGTTTGACAAG
>JAUDYJ010000004.1:1910000-1940000 GCA_030761175.1 Masticophis lateralis | reverse complement strand
AAAAAAAACCCCAAGAAAATCCAACTGCCTTTCGGAAAAGCAACTTTGGGATTACCACATTTATCAAAACGTTGGGGAAACCGAGACAGCCCTTCTGATCCTCAGCTCAGCGCCACTCAGGGTTTAACCAGTGCTTTCAAGCTGGCTTAGTTCCTCTCTCCTCTGGTTATGTTTCAGCGGAAGTCCACATCACTAACAAGGATCCCCGTTGGGTTGGGGCCTGGTGGCTCGGCTTCATTTTTGCCGCCAGCACGGTGGCCCTCGCCTCGATCCCTTATTTTTTCTTCCCGAAAGAAATGCCAAAAGAGGTAAGAACTCACCGGACAACATCAAAACCGTCGTTGCCGCATGTCGGCTGGGTTGGTTAATTGAAGGCTTCTTAGACGAAGCTCCTCGTCACTTAGAAAATAAAATATCTCACGTGACCAGAGATCCTATAACCAGGATGGTGAACCTATGGCATGGGTGCCACAGATGGCACGCGGAGCCATATCGGTGGGCATGCAAGCTCAGGTCCGGCACGCATGCGTGCGACAGCTAGCTGATTTTTGGGCCTTCTGGGCCCACCAGAAGTCAGGAAACACAGTGTTTCCGGCCTCCAGAGAGCCTCTGGGGGGGTGGGGAAGGACATTTTTGCCCTCCCCAGGCTCCTAGAAAGGCTCTGGAGCCTGGGGAGAGCAAAAAATGGGCCAACAGTGCCATCCCATGCCAAAAGCGGGGGGGAGCATGAGGGGGGTGGGGCGCATAGAATTATGAATGTGGGCACGCGTGTGTGTGACCCCACCATGCTCCCCCCAGTTTTGGCACGCGATGGCAAAAAGGTTAGCCATCACTGTCCGATAAGATCATCTTCAAGATCCTTATTTGAAGGACTCTTCCTGGATCCTTGGTCTTCCGTCGAATTTAATAATGAGAAAGGTAAGGATCTAAATTTAGGCAAGAAAAGCCAAATGCACGAGTATAGAATAGGTCCGTGATGGCGAACCTGTGGCACAGGTGGGCCACGGAGCCTGTTCTACCCCAGCTACAGACCCCAAAGAACACAGCATATACAAAGTCCATACAAACCTTAATTTACTAATTAAAGACTACTAATGAGCTTTCTTAGTAGTTGTTCGAATCCGAGTACAATTAATCAGTCTTTTCTGAACAAGGGCTTTAATTTAATTTAATTTAATTTAATTTAATTTAATTTAATTTAATTTAATTTAATTTAATTTAATTTAATTTAATTTAATTTAATTTAATTTAATTTAATTTAATAATTTCATTAACAGCCGACAAGAATCCAAAGAATAATAACTCAGTTCTGAGGCACAGTATTTCAGATAGCCATAATCTTACTGTGGTTGGCAGAATGCCCAGAAGCAATTTGCAGGAAAACTGGAATCAAGACGCGAAGGAATATGAACAAAGTTGTTTCCTGCAAATTGCATCAGTTGTCATCCTTCCTTAAATAGGCTAGGGGAGTGGCCAATTAGCCCCAAGCCTTACTCTCGAGGAGACCTCCTCTGAGGAGCCACTCCTTCGGCAGCTCTGCGCCAAGGGTGGGTTCTAAAATATTTTACTACCGGTTCTGTGGGCGTGGCTTATTTTGTGGCCATGGCTTCGAGGTTATGTGACTGGGTGGGTGTGGCTAGCTGGACATGTGGCCGGGTGGCCATGGCTATGTGTATAGGGACTACTCAGAGGGCTGAAAAAAGTCATTTCTGACAGGTCCTTGCACTTTTGACTGGTCCTCACACTTATGACCATCCTCACATTTATGCCCATACAGCATTCGTAACAACCATGTGACTCATTTCACAATTGCTTCACTTCACCATGGTGACAAGATAGGGTGAAAAACGTAAAATGTGGGGACAGTTGTAAGTTCGAGGACTGGTCAAAAGTGCGAGGACCAGTCAAAAATAACCTTTTCAGCCCTCTGAGTAGTCCATATGCACAAAAGGATTCAATTATTTCTTCAAAGTGCTGATGATTGCACCCTGGCTGAAAGAACTCCAGCAGGGGAGTATTTCCTTTCAACAGCGGTATAAAAAGCTTAAAACAACTCTTCCCCTTTAGGAAAGTCAAGCAAAAAAATAGCCTCCGGAACCGGAAGTGACAGTAAGTCAGTAAGTCAGAGAAATGGAGAAGCATGTTTTAAAGACAAAGCAGCTCCCACCTTCCTGCCCCCCCCTTGTCAATGGACCATCATCTGCAACACAATAGGACTCATCTAGCAACAGAAACTCTCCGCATGGCACCTGGGAAGATTACATCAGCCAGCAAGGCTGGCTAAAACCCCCACCCCCTGGGAGTCTGACAACCAATCAGGATACTCTTTCGGGGCCCCAGGTAGTTCAAAGCCAGAGAAAGCATAAAACCCGGGGGACTCGCTGCATCTCGCCCCTTTTTCTGCTCAGGAACTCAAACCATGTGATCCTGTCCACCATTAAACCATCTTTCCAAGCAGTCTCCGTGTTTCCAGTGTCTTTTTCCCCACTTGGAACTGAACCCAGAAGGATAATTCTTCTACCACCACCTTTTTGAGGGAGCTCCTGCTTTCGGTGCCATCGTTCACCTGCTGTCCATCGATGTGACCTTGGATAGCCACGGACTTCTGCAGAGCGATGGCAGCCCTGAGTCCTATCCAGAACTTTTGTGATTAATTCTGCATCGACAACCACCTCCCTCATCACCCATCTGCAGGACAATCTTCCCTCTCTATCTTTCTGCTTGGACCTCACCTCTCCCTGGAAATGTTCTCTCCAATCCTCCCTCCCTCGAGTTTCTCACTCTATCATTCAGTTCTGTTCTCACCTCCCCGGTCTGAATGCAGAACCGGAGCTTCTGTCGTAAACTTAATACATGACATTATACAACCTGGCCTCTAACTAACCTTTTACCTTTATCGTTGATCAAAGGGGTGGATATATATATATATCTCCAAAAGTCACCGGAACCTATCCATCTCCTCCGCGAGATTTAGTTCTATAGATAGCACCGTGAATTCTTTCATCTTTTATTTTGCGTCAAAGAATAAGGAATGTGGTAGCTCTTGACTTTAAACAGCATATACCCTTTAAAAACCTGTAGAGATGCTCCATCCTGCAGTTCCTGGTTTTTGTTTTTAAAATTTGATTTACATGCCGCCCTTCTCCGGAGACTCAGGGCAGCTTACAATGCATTAAGCAATAGCCTTCATACTTTTGTATATTTATATTTATACAAAGTCAGCTTATTGCCCCCACAAACTGGGTCCTCAATTTACCCACCTTAGAAAGGATGGAAGGCTGAGTCAACCTTGAGCCTGGGGAGTTTCGAACTGGTGTAATTGCAGACAGCTGAATGTTAATAACAGGCTTTTAGTCTGTTGAGCTATCCAGGCTCTTTCTTCTTCTCCTCCTCCTCCTCCTTCACCCTTCTTCTTCTTCTTCTTCTTCTTCTTCTTCTTCTTCTTCTTCTTCTTCTTCTTCTTCTTCTTCTTCTTCTTCTTCTTCTTCTTCTCCTTCTCCTTCTCCTTCTCCTTCTCCTTCTCCTTCTCCTTCTCCTCCTCCCTTCTTCTTCTTCTTCTTTTTTTAAAAATTAGATTTATATGCTGCCCTTCTCCGGAGACTCAGGGCGGCTTACCATGCGTTAAGCAATAGCCTTCACACTTTTGTATATTTTATACAAAGTCAGCTTATTGCCCCCACAATCCGGGTCCTCAATTTACCCACCTTAGAAAGGATGGAAGGCTGAGTCGACCTTGAGCCTGGGGAGATTCGAACTTACTAATTGCAGACAGCTGGAGTTAAATTTGGTTTATTAAATTTTGGTGGTCCAGAAGGTGCTTTTTCTTTTCAGGAGGCAATTGGACTGTCTTGGTTTTTTTTTCTTTTGAAGACGTTTTGCTTCTCATCCAAGAAGCTTCTTCATCTCTGACTTGGATGGGGGGGAATGGAAGGAGTTATATTCCTTGCAGACAGCTGATCATTTGCATCCTTTTAGGGCAGTGTTTCTCAACCTTGGAAGCTTGAAGATGGGTGGACTTCAACTCCCAGAATCCCCCAGCCAGCAGCGCTGGCTGGGGGATTCTGGAAGTTGAAGTCCATCCATCTTCAAGCTGCTGGCTGGGGGATTCTGGGAGTTGAAGTCCACCCCTCTTCCAGCTGCTGGCTGGGGGATTCTGGGAGTTGAAGTCCACCCATCTTCAAGCTACCAAGGTTGAGAAACACTGTTTTAGGGTGTCGTTGAAGCCGTTTGGAGGTCAGTCAGTCATTTGGGATGGACACCCTTTGAATGGAATGGGAGTATGAACGGATTTCCAGAAAAATTGCAGACTACAGGAACCATTAGTACTACTCAGGTGACCTGGTGGGTAATGAAACGTGTACAAGAAACCAGCCAAGTTCAGAGAGCCCACAGTTTTCCTCCTCTTCCTCCTCCTCCTCCTCCTCCCTCCTCCTCCTCCTCCTGCAATCCCCCCATCCTTCTAGCATTGATGGCGTTATATAATAATGAAACAGATGCAAGAAAACCACCAAGCTCAGAGAGCACCCGAGATCCTAAAGTCTTCCTCTTCCTTCTCCATTCCGCAATCCCCCGCACCCTTCTAGCATTGATGACGTTACTTACCAGGGTGGGAAAACAACCCAGCTCAGAGAACACTAAGGACTCCAGCGCGCAACCCCAAGCTACATTAATTCTCTTCAATTAGTTCTATCAAGTTTTTCCTTGACGGGTCATCTCCGCTGGGATCGTGGCTTAAAATCTACTCATTTGTTTCCACCGTAGCTGGCAGTCCCTTTTCTCTAAGGACGTTTTGATTTTCGTATGCTTGGGATCGGGTTCCTTCTCTCTCTGCTCGATTATGTAATTTTCTCGGTTCCTTTCTAGCTGCTTCTCGGCATCTCTAGACCGGCTGAAATCTTCTAAAAACGCTTTATCGCAAATTGCATCTCCTCTTTTATTTTTAGAGCGCCTGCAAGCATTTCAGCCTCTTTTATACGAATCCAACGTGGCTGCCTGTGGCCGAGGCCTTCCTTAGCCTTCTGGCTGGCTGGCTGGCTTGCTATCTCTCGCTTCTCATTAACAGCCAGAGATAACCTTTCGCCTCCCCTCAGCCTCTTATTCTAAAGCCCCATAATAAGTTTGCTTTAAAAAAAAAACCCCAGTGGTTCCAAAGAGACTCCTTGGATGTGAAACGAAAGGCTTTCAAGTCTAGCCGTCATTTTTGGAAAAAGAAACTTTGGGACATTGCTAAAAATAATAAAAGTGGTGACGGAAGAAATATCCATCTGGATTCAGTTCCAAGCCGGGAGAAAAAGACACCGGAAACATGGAGGCTTTTATTATAATACAAACAATCCAACTTCCATTAAACAGTGTGATGTCTGGGTACAAACGTCTTGTGCAATAACAGTTGAAATTTACAGCCGTATTCATTATTGATCTATTCTTAAACTTAATATTGATATACATTGCATGCCTAATACTGTAACAATTATCGTCTTAACTTATTTAATTCTATTAATATATATATTTTGTATTTCGCTGGTCTACTTTTATTTCTAACTTCCGTATTTATTCTCTAGCCATCGGTAGAATAGTTCCCATCCCTTATAATATTCAGTGTGTTCCTTCTCTTCAATTGCAAGTGTTAACCTATTCATTTCTGCACATTCTAATATTTTCCTAATCACATTCTCATCTGTAGGAATCTCTTCACTTTTCCAATTTTGAGGAAATACAATCCTAGCTGCAATTATTACACAAATAATCAAATATACACGCTCTTTATTATAAGTCTCTGGTAAAATCCCCAACAAAAATATTTCGGGTTTCAGATCAATATATTGTTGTATCATCTTCTCCAACCATGTAAGTATTTTTGTTGGGGCTTTGCACTTGAGCTTCCTATTCTGGTGCAAGGACATGTATTCTATTGGTTGTTGTAGGGGTCATAGCTGGTTCTGTTGGTTGTCTGAGCTCCCAGGTTTGGTTGAAGTTTGGACTGCTGATGCAATGAAGGGGCTTGTTGGGCAATTCCTATTGTGGCTGAGGGCTAATCCTACCTTTGTTGGATCTTGAGTGAAGGTATTTGCTTATGGATAGAGCTATCTATCTCTTTATCTCTTAAGTGCTGACATCTGCTGAGGGCTACTAAGGAAGGTGGGGGCTATTGAGTCTGCCTCCTGCCTTTAAAAAAACCATGTTTATCATCCAGGGAAATATAATATTCTGCCTTTTTAATATTTCTCAGAATATTTCATTCTTCTAGGAGGGGGATGGGTGCTAACTTTCTACAGTGGGATACAAATTAGATAAATAAATAACTACATGGGAACTGTAGAAGGGTTGGGTGTCAAAAGGAGGAAACAAGAAGGTTGCAATATCAGAGTTGTTTTGATATAGGCAGTCCTTGACTTCCAACCATTCATTTAGTGACCGTTGGAAGTTACAATGGCACTGAAGAAAGGGACTTAGGACCGTTTTTCACACTTACGACCGTGGCAACACCCTCCTTGGTCCGATGATTAAAATTCAGACGCTTGGCAACTGACCCATATTTATGACAGCTGCAGTGTCCCGGGGTCACATGATCCCTTTTCAGAACCCTTGCCCTGGGACGAAGTCTCCCAGAAGGTGGCTTGGTCCTTTTCCATTTTGAATTTTCAGTTTTCCTCCCCCCCTAGGATGAGGCCGCACGAAAAAGCATTGGGGACATGACGAAGGAAGAAGTCGCCGAGAAGCTTAAAGATAAAAGCCCGGAGGAGGAAGGCTTCACTCTCTTGCAATTCATCAAAAGTAAGTCTTTGGCCCAGGTGGGCCAACTCACCTGGCAGGTCTCTTCATCGGTCATTCATCTGGGGCAGGGGTCTCCAGCCTTGGCAACTTTAAGACTTGTGGACTTCAACTCTCAAGAGTTCCTCAGCCAGCTTGCTGGCTGAGGAACTCTGAGAGTTGAAGTCCACAAGTCTTAAAGTTACCAAGGTTGGGGACCCCTGACCTGGAGGGCTCACAAAATCCTCACTCACCCCGGGGTGCAATGGGACAACACGCCACACAGCCCATTCACTGCGCCCAACTCACCATGGCCAACGATGTAAAAAAAGGATGTGGAGACTCTAGAAAGAGTGCAGAGAAGAGCAACCAGGATGATGAGGGGACTGGAGGTTAAAAGATACAAAGAACGGTGGCAGGAACTGGGCATGTCTAGTTTGATGAAAAGAAGGACCGGGGTGATATGATAGCCGTCTACCAGTATTTGAGGGGTTGCCCCAAAGAAGAGGGAGTCAAGCTATTCTTCAAAGCACCTGAGGGCAGGACAAGAAGCAACGGATGGAAACTCATCAAGGAGAGAAGCAACTTAGAACTAAGGAGAAATTTCCTGACAATTAGAACAGTTAATCAGTGGAACTACTTGTCTTCAGAAATTGGGAATGCTCCAACATGGGAAGTTTTTAAGAAGATGTTGGATAACCATTTGTCTGAAGTTGTGTAGGGTTTCTTGCCTAAGCAGGGGGTTGGACTAGATGACCTCCAAGGTCCCTTCCAACTCTGTTATTCTATCTCTATTTCTAATAACTCACCACAGCCAACTTGCTAATATTGTGAGGTTCCTTTCTTGGTTTTTTTTCCTCCTTCGCTTTTGTTTTGTTCATTTTTTTCTCCTTAAGTTTATTTTCCTGCATTCTCTAAGTCACTTTTGGTCTTGGAAATTTTGTTTCTCCGGCTTAAAAAAATAATAAAAAAAGGCCGAATAGATAAAGCCCTGATAAAGAAAGAACGCTGGGTCCCTCGCTGAGATTTCCCAAGAACATAAATTGAACACCCATATCTCTTCTAATGGATAGATTAAACCTTCACCTCCCATTTTTCTCCGGCTTTCTGGACACAGCAAAGCGGCCGTTCCTAAGCTGACCAAGGATATGGATCTTCCTTTATTTATATATAATTCACACTCCTTTCCAACGTGAATTATGTATAAATCCCTATCTATGGCTCTTGGGCTCATTAACACCCCTGACACATTAATTCCAACCATCCTAAATTAATGCCCGAAGCTTCCATTTTTCAAAGGTACAGATTTTAAACAGAAGAAAGATAAATTGTCCTAATGAAAAGGAACAAGGAAAATTGCAAGAAGAACAAAATTTAGGAGGCCTCTTATACGTATTAAAAAAGGGCAGTTTGATTTAAAGTTCTTCGGTTGCCACGAGGCAGGAAACCTATATTTATGGAGCTCGGTCCTTCCAAATATGTAAAAAAAAAAGAGAGAGAGAGAGAAAAAATAGGCCTCTTTTGCATTAACACACTGCCTCGGAGTATTGATTGCAAATACAGCTTGCTCCAAAATGAGAAATTTAAGATTCCTCCCTCCCTCCCTCCCTCCGTGCTCTTGGGATATGGAGTTAGGAATAACTGCTGTTTTGGCACAAAGTCAGTATTTTATTTTTCCTAGCGGCCAAAAGGTGTTTCGGAGGGGCTGCTCTTCTCTTTTGTTAACAGAATAACAGAGTTGGGGGGGACTCTGGAGGTCATCTAGTCCAGTCCCCTGCTCAGGCAGGAGATCCTGTACTGTTTCAGACAAATGGTTGTCCAATCTCATCTTGAAGAGATGAGGGACGAAACACCCACAACTTCTGGAGGCCAGCAGTTCCACTGGTTAACTGTCCTCACTGTTAGGAAGTTTCTCCTCAATTCCCAGTTGCTTCTCACCTTGATGAGTTTCCATCTGTTGCTTCTCATCCTGCCTTCAGGGGCTTTGGAGAATAAGTGGACCACCCCCCTCATTTTTGGGGCAGCCCCTCAAACAGTAGAGTAGATTCTTTTCACTAGACTAGACATACCTACTTCCTGCAACTGTTCTTGGTATGTTTTAGCCTCCAATCTCCTAATCATCTTTGCTGCTCTTCTCTGCACTCTTTCCACAGTCTCTACACCTTTATTGTTGTGACCCAAAAGCCAAGAATGATCTGTAACACAGACTTTCCTGCAGAGGGGGAAAAAAAATCAAAGGTGGTATTGGTTTGGACCGGTTCGCCCGAACTGGTAGCGGAATGCTCCGGCTCTATGCCACCCTATTTAGGCACGTTTTTGAGGCTGGGTGCATAGGTGGAAGACACAGGTGCCAGAAAAGCATATGTGCGAAAGGCCGGGCGAATGCGTGGATGGGGGACCCATGGACCCACGCACTCAGATTTGCAAACCGGTAGGGAAAATAAGTGACTACCACCCTGGAAAAAAAAATTCTATTTCCACTTTTAGTTGAAACTGACTTTCAGCTCTGACTTTCGGTCTCTTGAGGGACAGCAAGACAAGTAATTAGATATTTCATCTCCTCTTGCTAATGTCTCTCTGGAGTGTTTGTAGTCCTCAAGACAAGAGACTTCCGGGCCATTAAAACATAACCGCAGCAATCAGCTGCCCCTTGACGTGGTGTTGCCTCAACGTAGCTGCACTGATCGTTGTAATTATGGAAAATTTCTCAGTACTCTTTTATGTAAGTCTATTCACCCCTCTTGTATGGCTACGGCATTATTACAGTATTGTCTTTCTCTATTGCCCCATCTTATCGGTGTAATTATTATGATTATTATTACTCTGTTGCTTTGGATGTACACTGAGAGCTCCTGAACTGGAGATAACATCCTGGTGTTTCTAATCACCCTTGGCCAAGTAAAGTATTCTAATTATTCTAATTCTAATTTTCTAATTCTACTTCATTCTAATTCCAATGCCAATTCCAATTAATTCTAATTCCAATTCCAGTTCCGATTCTAATCATTCTAATTCCAATTCCAATTATTTATTCTAATTCCAATGCCAACTCTGATTCTAATTCATTCTAATTCTAATAATTCTGATTCCGATTCCGATTCTTTCTCAAGAATTGCAGAAAAGCAAATTTACGTTTGTGACCTTCCTTTCAACAAACAAAGTCGATGGAGGAAGCCAGACTCACTTAACGACCGCATGTTTCCTTAAAGGAAACACATGTTTCCTTTAACCACCGATCCACTCAGCAAACCTGGAGGGGGGGAGGAGGGAGGGAAAGGGTCATCCATTCAGTTTGCGGCCTACTTAACCACTGCCTTGCTTAGCAACAGAAACAGCTGCTTCCCGTGGTGGTCGTAAGTCCAGGACTGCCTGTATACGAATATCTATAAGGACCGTCCTGAGATGCTGATCCTGTCAGGAATCCTGCCAGATCTTGAATGCCCTTCATTTGGGAACAAACAACTTTTCTGCAGGAGAGATGTGAGCAAAGATAAGGCGATGGGAACACAATTAAATTCCCTTCGTTCAAGCACAGGACTATAAAACTTGAAGGTTAATTGTTTGAACATTCCCAGCAGCAAAAAAATAAAATAAAATAGGAAAGTAGGTTTGTTTGTCCTCCCCCCCCCCCCAAGATTTCACTTACACGTTTTTTTAATATTGCTTGAGATCTAAACTGGATTTAACGTCCAGCTTTTGAACGTTGCTATATTGTTCACGCCAAGTTTATAGAGTCTCCCCCTACTTGAAGCACTTACTGTCCAAAAAATGATTAAAATTTGATGTCTGCAGTGTGTAGAAGAGAGAGGTACAGGAATTTTTCTCTGGAGGGAGCAGTGAGGGGGGAGGTTGCATCCAGTTTATCAGATTCTACCGAATTCGCTCGCTTCCAAAGACAATCCCTACTCACGGTCACTCATGCCCAGGGGTCTGCAACCTTCAACACTGAAAGAGCCATTTGGACCTGTTTCCCACAGAAAAGAAAACACCGGGAACCACAAAACCCTTCCCGTGCCTGACTATTTCTTGAGCGGCCACAAAACTAGCATAAGTAGTTGAATTAAACGTTCTGTTTTCTTCTGAAACTTTTATTTTCTTGGATTTATCCATGGTTGGCCTACCAGGGGTTGAAAAGCTCAATAAATAGAATGGCGGCAGGTGTCACACATTGGCGGTTGTGACGCATATTTTGAGTGACAGGGAGCTGCAGCAGAGGGGTGAAAAAGCCACATGTGGCTCCAGAGCCGTAGGTTACTGACCCCTGCCCTAGTCACTTCTCGTCTTGACTATGGCAACATGCTCTACATGGGGCTGCCCTTGAAGACCATCCCGAAGCAAGTTGGTGTAAAATGCAGCGGCCCACATGGTTTTGTGCACAATGCGGGAGCTGCACTGGCTGCCAATTTGCTTCCGAGGGCAATTCAAGGTGCTGGTTGTCACCTTTAAAGCCCTTCATGGCTTGGGACCAGGTGATCTGAGGGACCGTCTCTTACCGGACCCACCAGAGCGGGGAGGCAGGAAATGTTACGGGTCCTACCCCTGAGGGAGATACATCTGGTGGGACCCAGAAGAAGGGCCTTCTCCGTGGTGGCTCCCTCTCTCTGGAACATCTTCCCTCTGGAAATTAGACTAGTCCTCACTCTAGCACTCTTCCGGAAGCACTGAAGACCTGGGGCTGCCAGCGGGCCTGGGGAACCCAGAGCGGGATGGAGCCCATTAAATGGCTGGTGTGATCGGCTGTCATCGGGGCAGAGGTGGGGTGTGGGGTGATTTTATTATATTATATTATATTAATTTATTTGATTCTTTTTATTAGTTTTTTTTTAAATGAGATTTTATATTCTGTAAGCCACCTTGAGTCACCATGGGCGAATAGGTGGCAATATAAATTCAATGAACAAACGAATGAAAAAATAAAATAAAATAATAAAATAAAAAAGTAAAGTAAAGTAAAGTAAAGTAAAGTAAAGTAAAGTAAAGTAAAGTAAAGTAAAGTAAAGTAAAGTAAAGTAAAGTAAAGTAAAGTAAAGTAAAGTAAAATAAAATAAAATAATAAAATAAAATAAAATAAAATAAAATAAAATAAAATAAAATAAAAAATAAAAGTATTGCCTTCTTAAGATACAGGCAGACTTCTATTTGCGACTAGAATTGGGACCACAATTTTCGTTGCTAAGCAAGGCTAAGTGGGTCACACCCCAATTGACAACCTTCTGTTCACCCGGGTTATTAAGCGAGTCACCACAGTCATTAAGTGAATCATGCAGTCATTAAGTGAATCCAGATTGCCCCCCTCCCCTTGACTTCACTTGTCAGAAGCCGGCTGGGAAGGTCACCAAATGATGATCATTTCACCCCGGGATGGTGCAACCATCATAAATATATCCTGGCATCCCAGTTTTGACCACGCGACCATGAGGATGCTGCAACAGTCATAAGTGTGAGGACTGGCTATAAATCACTTTTTTCAGTGCTGTTGAAACTTCGAATGGTCTCTAAACAAATGGTTGTAAGTCAAGGACTATTTGCACGTTTTATATGTTTGTGGACAGACCACCTTCCATAGTTTTAAAATCACTGGGACCTCTGGGGATGAAAAGACTTACCACCATAATGGAGCCCAACATTTCCGTTGCTAAATGAGCCTTGTCCCATTCTTCCAGCCATGGATGTAAAGTGAATCACTGCAGTTGTTAAATCAGTAACATGGTTGTTAAATGAATCTGGCTTCCCCATTTACTTTGCTGGTCACAAAAGGGGATCATGTACAACCATCATAAATACGAGTCTGTTGCCAAGCATCTGAATTTTGACCACAGGGATGCTGCAACGGTCATAAGTGTGGAAAACGGTCAATGCCGTTGTAACTTTGAACCGTCACTTAACAACCGCATGACTAATTTAACAACTGCAGCGATTCACTTAACAATTGTGGCAAGAAAGGTTGTGACATGGGGCAAAACTCACTTAGCAACTGTTTAATGCTTAACAACAAAAATATCCAGCTCTTTCTACTTTACTTTGTTGTTTTCTGTGTATTGTAGTCTACTTTCTCATCTACTATACCATTGAATTCTCCCATCATGCAAATATTATCATATTCCAATTCAATTATTTTTGTATGTAATTTTCTATAAAATTCTTCTTGATTATCATTTGGAGCGTATATTGCTATTAAAAGTATTTTCGTATTATTATTATTATCTGCTATTTCCACCATCAAAATTCTTCCATCATCATCTGAATGAATTTGCTCCGCTGGGGTTGGGTCTCTAATATATAAAACAACTCCTTTTTTCTTACATTGTGGCAATGAAGTAAATATTTTCCCTAATTTTGGCTGCATCAATATTTGTTCATGCTGCTTTTTAATATGTACTTCTTGTACATATTTGCCCTTACATGGGGCAAAACTCACTTAGCAAATGTTTAATGCTTAACATCCAAAATTATCGGGCGATTGTGGCCGTAAGTCAAGAATTGCCCATCTTTGGCACCTGCTGCTAATCTTTTATTTTTGCAACCTTGCTCTTCTGTTTCCCTCTGGCGTCTGCAGTGTTTCCGCTGGTGCTGCTAAGAAATCTCAAGAATCCGGTTTTCGTCATGGTGGTTTGTGCGATGGTTAACCTCTCGGCCATGATTGCTGGTTTATCCACTTTCCTGGCTAAATTCCTGGAGCAGCAATTTACTCTGTCAGCATCCGTGGCCAACATGATCCTAGGTAAGGGCCAGGGGTCTCTGGAGATTCTCAGTCACCCAGGTCGTGGTTATCCCAAAGGGGTTTCTTGAAAAAGCAACTCTGGGACTAGGTCTTGAATATTTCCAGGTAGTCCTTGACTTACAACCACAATTGAGCCCAACACTTCTGTTGCTAAGCGAGACAGTTGTCGGGTGAATTTTGCTCCCTCTTTACCACCTTCCGTGCCACAGTTGTTAAGTGAATCACTGCAGGTGTTAAGTGAGTAAACCATCGTTAAGCAAACCTGGCTTTCCCATTGAATTTACGTGTCGGAAGGTCGCAAAAGAGAATCACCCGGACACTGCAACCGTCATAAATAAGAGTCAGTTGCCAACATGTTGACAACGTGACCTTGGGGATGCTACAAGGGTCGTAAGCGCGAAGAATACTTATGAGTCACTTTTTTTCAGTGTCCCTGTAACTTTGAACAGTCACGAAATCAATGTTTTTCAACCTTGGAAGCTTGAAGATGGGTGGACTTCAACTCCCAGAATTCCAGGAGGAATTCTAAATCAAGGGTGGATTCTGGGAGTTGAAGTCCACCCATCTTCAAGCTTCCAAGTTTGAGAAACACTGCACTAAATGAACTGTTGTAAGTCAAGGACTATATATCAAAAAGACTCTGGGCATTTGATATGGCAGCCTTTGTTTCCCCTTTTTGAGTCCAAACCCTTGTACTACCGTTCCCATATACAGTAGTTCTTTCTTTATCTAATATATATCCCGCCTTTATTATTTGTAATTATGCTGTAAGTCAAAGATGACCTATATATTTCATTTGATTTGATTTGATTTGATTTGTATACCGCCCTACTCCCAAAGGACTCAGGGCGGTGAACAGCCACACAATAAAATGCACAAATACAAAATTTAAAACGCAGAATAAAATTGAATTAAATAATTTGGCCAGACAAATTAAGACAACCCCATCATTTAAACCAATTTAAAATTTACATATTAAAAGAAGTAAAAGGGAGAAAATTAGGCCAGGCCCGCCTGGTGAAATAAAGAGCGGCGGAAGGTGCGCAGATCCGGGATCGTCCGTATCTCTGGGGGGAGCTCATTCCAGATAGTAGGTGCCCCCACAGAGAAGGCTCTCTCCCTAGAGGCCACCAGTCGACATTGTTTGGCCAACGGCACGCGGAGGAGCCCCTCTCTGTGAGAGCGTACCGGCTGGTGGGTAGTAGGCGGTGGTAGTAGGCGGTCCCGTAGGTAACCAGGTCCTAAGCCATGGAGCGCTTTAAAGGTGGTCACCAAAACCTTGAAGCGCACCCGGAAGACCACCGGGAGCCAATGCAGCTCACACAGGAGAGGTGTCACATGGGAACGCCAGGTCGCTCCCATCACCACCCACGCGGCCACACTCTGCGCCAGTTGGAGCCTCCGGGTGCTCCTCAAGGGGAGCCCCATGTAGAGAGCGTTACAATAGTCCAGGCTTGAAGTGACTAGGGTGTGAGTGACCGTGAGTAAGGAGTCCCGATCCAGAAAGGAACGCAACTGGCGAATCAGGCGAACCTGATGAAAAATATATGGCTAACTGAAGTAGCCACAGTGTGTCCGCTCCATACATGGTCATAGCCCATCAGGGTAGGACTTCCACAAACCCAAAACTGACAACCCGCCTCCCAGCCAAGTACCAGCTCAGAATCTGGGACCCCAGTCGCTGCAGGTGTGACATTCAGAATCAGAATCAAAATAGAGCTGGAAGGGACCTTGGAGGTCTTCTAGTCCAGCCCCCTGCTCAAGCAGGAAACTCTATTCTATTCCAGACAAATGGTTGTCCAGTCTCTTCTTAAAAAGCTCCAGGGATGGAGCACCCACAATTTCTGGTGGCAAGCAGTTCCCCTGGTTAATTGTCCTCACTGTTAAGAAGTTTCTCCTTAATTCCAGGTTGCTTCTCTCCTGGATGAGTTTCCATCCGTCGCTTCTTGTCCTGCCCTTCAGGGGCTTTGGAGAATAAGTGGACCCCCTCCTCTTCTTTAGGGCAGCCCCTCAAATATTGGAGCACTGCTATCATATCACTCCCTAGTCCTTCTTTTCACCATACCAGGTATACCCAAACCAATTCAGTTCAGAATAGTGCTCGAAGGGACCTTGGGGGTCTTCTGGTCCAACAGAGGTGGGTTTCAGCAGGTTCTGACCAGTTCTGGAGAACCGGTAGCGGAAATTTTAAGTAGTTCGGAGAACCGGTAGTAAAAATTCTGGCTGGCCCCGCCCCCATCTATTCTCTGCCTCCCGAGTCCCAGCTGATCAGGAGGAAACAGGGATTTTGCAGTAACTTTCCCCTGGAGTGGGGAGGGAACGGAGATTTTACACTATTCTTCCCCTGGAGTGGGGTTTTACAGGAGATTTTATAGTATCCTTCCCATGCCACGCCCACCAAGCCATGCCACGCCCACCAAGCCACACCCACAGAACCCGTAGTAAAAAATTTTGAAACCTACCACTGTAGTCCAACCCCTTGCTCAAGGAGGAGACTCTATACCATTTCAGACAAGTGACTGTCCAGTCTCTTCTTAAAAGCCTCCAGTGATGGCGCACCTACAATTTCTGGTGGCCAGCTGTTCCGCTGGTTAATTGTCCTCACTGTTAAGAAGTTTCTCCTTAATTCCAGGTTCCTTCTCTCCTTGATGAGTTTCCATCTGTTGTTCTTTGTCTCGCCTTCAGGTGCTTTGGAAAATAATCTGAGCCCCTTTTCTTTGGAGCAGCCCTAAACATTCCCTTTGTGCTCTCTCCCTCCGACCCTCAGGAGCCGTCAACATCCCGGGGGCCACGCTGGGAATCATCCTTGGCGGTGCCCTCATGAAGAGCTGCCATTTCTCTCTCCCGCAAGCGACTCTCATGTGCATCATCAGCATGGCCTTTTGTGCCCTCTTCGACGTGCCCTTACTCTTCATGGGGTGTCCCACCCAGCGGATCGCAGGGCTGGATTACTCCGGAAGGTACGCAAGCTCGGGGGCGGTCTCGAACCGGCGTTGGACAGTCTTTGACTTACGTCCACAACTGAGGCCAGGATTACGGTCGCTGAGCAAGGCGATTGTTATTAAGCGAGTCGCCTGTATTGCCGTGATTCTTCCGTGGTACGTCAATCGAATCTGTGTCAGTTGAGTATTTAGATCAGGGGTGAGGAAGGATGGCCTCTTTTGTGACTCGCGGACATCAACTCCCAGAATTCCCGAGCCAGCCATGCTCAGAATTCCACGCTGGCTGAGGAATTCTGAGAGTTGAAGTCCCCGAGTCATAAAGGGGCCCTTGGGCCCCACCCTTGATTTAGATCAGAGGTCTTCAAACTTGGCCGCTTTAAGACTTGTGGACTTCAACTCCCAGAATCCTCCAGCCAGGCTGGAGAATTCTGAGAGTTGAAGTCCACAAGTCTTAAAGCGGCCAAGTTTGAAGACCTCTGATTTAGATCCACAAAGCGCTCTCGTGCGAGTACATTTTTACAAATCAGTTAATCAATAAAATTCAGTTCGGGGGTTGATCCCTTGAACCTAGAATACGCATCAATGCCAAAAGACACGTTTTCAAAATGTTGCAGCCGACTCCTTTAATGCACACAATAATGGATAATTCATGAGTTTAGAGCACGGGTCTACAACCTTAAACACTCAAAAAGCCATTTGGACCGGTTTCCCACAGGAAAAAAAAAACACCGGGAGCCACAAAACCTGGGTGGGCGTGGCCAACTCCACATCACTCACTCCCACCCAGTCACATGACACTCTCCTAGCCACGCCTACCCAGCTGTTCATTAGGGCTGAGAACCGGTTGTTAAAAATCAGCGGGAACCACAAAATCCTTTTTTCTCTTTCTCTCCCCCCCACCCTATGTATCTCTCTATGTCTCTCTCTTTCCTCCTCTCCCTCTCTGTCTCTCTCTCTCTCTGTATCTATGTCTCTCTCTCCCCTGTCTCCCCTCTCTCCCCTCCTCTCTTTTTATCTCTCTGTCTCTCTCTTTCCTCTTCTCCCTCTCCCCCCTCTCCCCCCTCTCTCTGTCTCTCTCTCTCTCTGTATCTATGTCTCTCTCTCCCCTCTCTCCCCTCCTCTCTCTGTTTCTCTCTATGTCTCTCTCTTTCTTCCTCTCCCTCTCTCCCCTCTCTCTGTCTCTCTCTCTCTGTATCTCTGTCTCTCTCTCCCCTCTCTCCCCCTCTCTCTTTATCTCTCTATGTCTCTCTCTTTCCTCCTCTCCCTCTCCCCCCTCTGTTTCTCTCTCTCTGTATCTATGTCTCTCTGCCCCCTCTCTCCTCCTCTCTCTCTGTATCACTCTATGTCTCTCTCTTTCCTCCTCTCCCTCTCCCCCCTCTGTTTCTCTCTCTCTCTCTGTATCTATGTCTCTCTCTCCTCTCTCTCCCCTCCTCTCTCTGTATCTCTCTGTCTCTCTCTTTCTTCCTCTCCCTCTCCCCCCTCTGTTTCTCTCTCTCTCTATCTATGTCTCTCTGCCCCCTCTCTCCTCCCCTCTCTCTGTATCTCTCTATGTCTCTACCTCTCCCTTTCCCACCTCTCTCTCTCTCTCTCTCTGTATCTATGTCTCTCTCTCCCCTCTCTCCCACTCTCTCTTTATCTCTCTATGTCTCTCTCTTTCTTCCTCTCCCTCTCCCCCTTTCTCTGTCTCTCTCTCTCTCTCTGTATCTATGTCTCTCTCTCCCCTCCTCTCTCTGTATCTCTCTATACCTCTCCCTTTCCCACCTCTCTCTGTCTCTCTCTCTCTCTCTCTGTATCTATGTCTCTCTCTCCCCTCTCTCCCCCTCTCTCTTTATCTCTCTATGTCTCTCTCTTTCCTCCTCTCCCTCTCCCCCCTCTGTTTCTCTCTCTCTCTGTATCTATGTCTCTCTGCCCCCTCTCTCCTCCCCTCTCTCTGTATCTCTCTATGTCTCTACCTCTCCCTTTCCCACCTCTCTCTCTCTCTGTATCTATGTCTCTCTCTCCTCTCTCTCCCACTCTCTCTGTATCTCTCTATGTCTCTCTCTTTCTTCCTCTCCGTCTCCCCCTTTCTCTGTCTCTCTCTCTCTCTCTGTATCTATGTCTCTCTCTCCCCTCTCTCCCACTCTCTCTGTATCTCTCTATGTCTCTCTCTTTCTTCCTCTCCCTCTCCCCCTTTCTCTGTCTCTCTCTCTCTCTGTATCTATGTCTCTCTCTCCCCTCCTCTCTCTGTATCTCTCTATACCTCTCCCTTTCCCACCTCTCTCTCTCTCTCTCTCTCTCTCTCTCTCTGTATCTATGTCTCTCTCTCCCCTCTCTCCCCCTCTCTCTTTATCTCTCTATGTCTCTCTCTTTCCTCCTCTCCCTCTCCCCCTCTGTTTCTCTCTCTCTCTGTATCTATGTCTCTGCCCCCTCTCTCCTCCCCTCTCTCTGTATCACTCTATGTCTCTCTCTTTCCTCCTCTCCCTCTCCCCCTTTCTCTCTCTCTCTCTCTGTATCTATGTCTCTCTCTCCCCTCTCTCCCCTCCTCTCTCTTTATCTCTCTATGTCTCTCTTTTTCCTCCTCTCCCTCTCCCCCCTCTGTTTCTCTCTCTCTCTGTATCTATGTCTCTCTCTCCCCTCTCTCCCCCTCTCTCTTTATCTCTCTATGTCTCTCTCTTTCCTCCTCTCCCTCTCCCCCCTCTGTTTCTCTCTCTCTCTGTATCTATGTCTCTCTGCCCCCTCTCTCCTCCCCTCTCTCTGTATCACTCTATGTCTCTCTCTTTCCTCCTCTCCCTCTCCCCCTTTCTCTCTCTCTCTCTCTGTATCTATGTCTCTCTCTCCCCTCTCTCCCCCTCTCTCTTTATCTCTCTATGTCTCTCTCTTTCCTCCTCTCCCTCTCCCCCTCTGTTTCTCTCTCTCTCTGTATCTATGTCTCTCTGCCCCCTCTCTCCTCCCCTCTCTCTGTATCACTCTATGTCTCTCTCTTTCCTCCTCTCCCTCTCCCCCTTTCTCTCTCTCTCTCTCTGTATCTATGTCTCTCTCTCCCCTCTCTCCCCTCCTCTCTCTTTATCTCTCTATGTCTCTCTTTTTCCTCCTCTCCCTCTCCCCCCTCTGTTTCTCTCTACCTCTCCCTTTCCCACCTCCCTCTCTCTCTCTCTCTCTGTATCTATGTCTCTCTCTCCCCTCTCTCCCCCTCTCTCTTTATCTCTCTATGTCTCTCTCTTTCCTCCTCTCCCTCTCCCCCCTCTGTTTCTCTCTCTCTCTGTATCTATGTCTCTCTGCCCCCTCTCTCCTCCCCTCTCTCTGTATCACTCTATGTCTCTCTCTTTCCTCCTCTCCCTCTCCCCCTTTCTCTCTCTCTCTCTCTCTGCATCTATGTCTCTCTCTCCCCTCTCTCCCCTCCTCTCTCTTTATCTATGTCTCTCTTTTTCCTCCTCTCCCTCTCCCCCCTCTGTTTCTCTCTTTCTCTCTGTATCTATGTCTCTCTCTCCCCTCTCCCCCCCCTCTCTCTTTATCTCTCTATGTCTCTCTCTTTCCTCCTCTCCCTCTCCCCCCTCTGTTTCTCTCTCTCTCTCTATCTATGTCTCTCTCTCCTCTCTCTCCCCTCCTCTCTCTGTATCTCTCTCTCTCTCTGTATCTATGTCTCTCTCTCCCCTCTCTCCCCCTCTCTCTTTATCTCTCTGTCTCTCTCTTTCCTCCTCTGCCTCTCCCCCCTCTGTTTCTCTCTCTCTGTATCTATGTCTCTCTCTCCCCTCTCTCCCCCTCTCTCTTTATCTCTCTATGTCTCTCTCTTTCCTCCTCTCCCTCTCCCCCCTCTGTTTCTCTCTCTCTCTATCTATGTCTCTCTCTCCTCTCTCTCCCCTCCTCTCTCTGTATCTCTCTCTCTCTCTCTGTATCTCTGTCTCTCTCTCCCCTCTCTCCCCCTCTCTCTTTATCTCTCTATGTCTCTCTCTTTCCTCCTCTGCCTCTCCCCCTCTGCTTCTCTCTCTCTGTATCTATGCCTCTCTGCCCCCTCTCTCCTCCTCTCTCTCTGTATCACTCTATGTCTCTCTCTTTCCTCCTCTCCCTCTCCCCCCTCTGTTTCTCTCTCTCTCTCTGTATCTATGTCTCTCTCTCCTCTCTCTCCCCTCCTCTCTCTGTATCTCTCTATGTCTTTCTCTTTCTTCCTCTCCCTCTCCCCCCTCTGTTTCTCTCTCTCTCTCTATCTATGTCTCTCTGCCCCCTCTCTCCTCCCCTCTCTCTGTATCTCTCTATGTGTCTACCTCTCCCTTTCCCACCTCCCTCTCTCTCTCTCTCTCTGTATCTATGTCTCTCTCTCCCCTCTCTCCCACTCTCTCTGTATCTCTCTATGTCTCTCTCTTTCTTCCTCTCCCTCTCCCCCTTTCTCTGTCTCTCTCTCTCTCTCTGTATCTATGTCTCTCTCTCCCCTCCTCTCTCTGTATCTCTCTATACCTCTCCCTTTCCCACCTCTCTCTGTCTCTCTCTCTCTCTCTCTGTATCTATGTCTCTCTCCCCTCTCTCCCCCTCTCTCTTTATCTCTCTATGTCTCTCTCTTTCCTCCTCTCCCTCTCCCCCTCTGTTTCTCTCTCTCTCTGTATCTATGTCTCTCTGCCCCCTCTCTCCTCCCCTCTCTCTGTATCACTCTATGTCTCTCTCTTTCCTCCTCTCCCTCTCCCCCTTTCTCTCTCTCTCTCTCTCTGTATCTATGTCTCTCTCTCCCCTCTCTCCCCTCCTCTCTCTTTATCTCTCTATGTCTCTCTTTTTCCTCCTCTCCCTCTCCCCCCTCTGTTTCTCTCTCTCTCTGTATCTATGTCTCTCTCTCCCCTCTCTCCCCCTCTCTCTTTATCTCTCTATGTCTCTCTCTTTCCTCCTCTCCCTCTCCCCCCTCTGTTTCTCTCTCTATCTATCTATGTCTCTCTCTCCCCTCTCTCCCCCTCTCTCTTTATCTCTCTATGTCTCTCTCTTTCCTCCTCTCCCTCTCCCCCCTCTGTTTCTCTCTCTCTCTGTATCTATGTCTCTCTGCCCCCTCTCTCCTCCCCTCTCTCTGTATCACTCTATGTCTCTCTCTTTCCTCCTCTCCCTCTCCCCCTTTCTCTCTCTCTCTCTCTGTATCTATGTCTCTCTCTCCCCTCTCTCCCCTCCTCTCTCTTTATCTCTCTATGTCTCTCTCTTTCCTCCTCTCCCTCTCCCCCTCTGTTTCTCTCTCTCTCTGTATCTATGTCTCTCTGCCCCCTCTCTCCTCCCCTCTCTCTGTATCACTCTATGTCTCTCTCTTTCCTCCTCTCCCTCTCCCCCTTTCTCTCTCTCTCTCTCTCTGTATCTATGTCTCTCTCTCCCCTCTCTCCCCTCCTCTCTCTTTATCTCTCTATGTCTCTCTTTTTCCTCCTCTCCCTCTCCCCCCTCTGTTTCTCTCTCTCTCTGTATCTATGTCTCTCTCTCCCCTCTCTCCCCCTCTCTCTTTATCTCTCTATGTCTCTCTCTTTCCTCCTCTCCCTCTCCCCCTCTGTTTCTCTCTCTCTCTGTATCTATGTCTCTCTGCCCCCTCTCTCCTCCCCTCTCTCTGTATCACTCTATGTCTCTACCTCTCCCTTTCCCACCTCTCTCTCTCTCTCTCTCTCTGTATCTATGTCTCTCTCTCCCCTCTCTCCCACTCTCTCTGTATCTCTCTATACCTCTCCCTTTCCCACCTCTCTCTGTCTCTCTCTCTCTCTCTCTGTATCTATGTCTCTCTCTCCCCTCTCTCCCCCTCTCTCTTTATCTCTCTATGTCTCTCTCTTTCCTCCTCTCCCTCTCCCCCTCTGTTTCTCTCTCTCTCTGTATCTATGTCTCTCTGCCCCCTCTCTCCTCCCCTCTCTCTGTATCACTCTATGTCTCTCTCTTTCCTCCTCTCCCTCTCCCCCTTTCTCTCTCTCTCTCTCTGTATCTATGTCTCTCTCTCCCCTCTCTCCCCTCCTCTCTCTTTATCTCTCTATGTCTCTCTCTTTCCTCCTCTCCCTCTCCCTCTTTCTCTCTCTCTCTCTCTGTATCTATGTCTCTCTCTCCCCTCTCTCCCCTCCTCTCTCTTTATCTATGTCTCTCTTTTTCCTCCTCTCCCTCTCCCCCTCTGTTTCTCTCTCTCTCTGTATCTATGTCTCTCTGCCCCCTCTCTCCTCCTCTCTCTCTGTATCTCTCTATGTCTCTACCTCTCCCTTTCCCACCTCTCTCTCTCTCTCTCTGTATCTATGTCTCTCTCTCCCCTCTCTCCCACTCTCTCTGTATCTCTCTATGTCTCTCTCTTTCTTCCTCTCCCTCTCCCCCTTTCTCTCTCTCTCTCTGTATCTATGTCTCTCTCCCCCCTCTCTGCCCTCCTCTCTCTTTATCTATGTCTCTCTTTTTCCTCCTCTCCCTCTCCCCCCTCTGTTTCTCTCTCTCTCTGTATCTATGTCTCTCTCTCCCCTCTCTCCCCCTCTCTCTTTATCTCTCTATGTCTCTCTCTTTCCTCCTCTCCCTCTCCCCCTTTCTCTCTCTCTCTCTGTATCTATGTCTCTCTCTCCCCTCTCTCCCCTCCTCTCTCTTTATCTCTCTATGTCTCTCTTTTTCCTCCTCTCCCTCTCCCCCCTCTGTTTCTCTCTCTCTCTGTATCTATGTCTCTCTCTCCCCTCTCTCCCCCTCTCTCTTTATCTCTCTATGTCTCTCTCTTTCCTCCTCTCCCTCTCCCCCTCTGTTTCTCTCTCTCTCTGTATCTATGTCTCTCTGCCCCCTCTCTCCTCCCCTCTCTCTGTATCACTCTATGTCTCTACCTCTCCCTTTCCCACCTCTCTCTCTCTCTCTCTCTCTGTATCTATGTCTCTCTCTCCCCTCTCTCCCCTCCTCTCTCTTTATCTCTCTATGTCTCTCTCTTTCTTCCTCTCCCTCTCCCCCTTTCTCTGTCTCTCTCTCTCTCTGTATCTATGTCTCTCTCTCCCCTCCTCTCTCTGTATCTCTCTATACCTCTCCCTTTCCCACCTCTCTCTGTCTCTCTCTCTCTCTCTCTGTATCTATGTCTCTCTCTCCCCTCTCTCCCCCTCTCTCTTTATCTCTCTATGTCTCTCTCTTTCCTCCTCTCCCTCTCCCCCTCTGTTTCTCTCTCTCTCTGTATCTATGTCTCTCTGCCCCCTCTCTCCTCCCCTCTCTCTGTATCACTCTATGTCTCTCTCTTTCCTCCTCTCCCTCTCCCCCTTTCTCTCTCTCTCTCTCTGTATCTATGTCTCTCTCTCCCCTCTCTCCCCTCCTCTCTCTTTATCTCTCTATGTCTCTCTCTTTCCTCCTCTCCCTCTCCCCCTTTCTCTCTCTCTCTCTCTGTATCTATGTCTCTCTCTCCCCTCTCTCCCCTCCTCTCTCTTTATCTATGTCTCTCTTTTTCCTCCTCTCCCTCTCCCCCCTCTGTTTCTCTCTCTCTCTGTATCTATGTCTCTCTCTCCCCTCTCTCCCCCTCTCTCTTTATCTCTCTATGTCTCTCTCTTTCCTCCTCTCCCTCTCCCCCCTCTGTTTCTCTCTCTCTCTCTATCTATGTCTCTCTCTCCTCTCTCTCCCCTCCTCTCTCTGTATCTCGGATTTCCAAGGCCAGGCGAGGAGTGACTGGGAGGGGAGGACCAGAGGCAGGGCCAGACAGTGATGGGACAGTCCCAAAGAGCCGCATGCAGCTCCAGAGCTGCAGGTTGCTGACACCCGGTTTAGAGAATCTTTAGAAAAACACCCTGCATCACTGGAGAGAAAAAATACAGGCGGTCCTCGACTTACAACCACAATCGAGCCCGATATTTTTGTTGTTGAGTGAAACATTTGCTAAGTAAGTTTTGCCCCATTTTACAATCTTTCTTGCCACAGTTGTTAAGTGAGTCACTGCAGTTGTTAAGTTAGTCACCTGGTTGTTAAGTGAATCTGGCTTCCCCATTGACTTTGCTTGTCCGATGGTCACAAAAGAGGATCACCTGAGCCCGGGACATTACGACTGTCATAAACATGAGTCAGTTGCCAAGCGTCTGAATTTTGATTGTATGACGATGGGGATGCTGAAATAACCATAAGTGTGAAAAACGGTCCTGTCACTTTTTTCAGTGTGGTTGCAACTTCAAATGGTCACTAAATGAGCTGTTGTAAATCGAGGACTACCCGTAAATCCCTCTTCCTCCGACGGGAATTTTGGGGGGATTGATCAAATCTCAAAATCTACCTTGAGAAAAGTGTGTTTTGCAGATTTAAACCAACTGCAGCCGATACAGTCAATAAATAAAGTTTTTCTTTTTAAGATAATGAGCGGAGCTAATAAAATCTGCCTATTGCCATGAGCTGGTGCTCAAAAGCCTAGTTCAGACTATATGTTGGAAATCATTGTTGTATTTTTTGTGCAACAACTACAGTAGTATTCAACCAGTAGATGGCAGTGTTTACAAGTTTGGATCTATGGTATGTACTCTCTGCTCTTTTTTTTTCCAAGTAGAGTTTCCTGTTTCTTGTTAATAGTAAAACGGTTGAGCAGTAAAGCACATGGTGACGGTGGTGTTATATATAAACAGAAGATAGATAGACAGATATAGATATAGATATAGATATAGATATAGATATAGATATAGATATAGATATAGATATAGATATAGATATAGATATAGATATAGATATAGATATAGATATAGATATATATTTCCCCTTTCATAGTTCGGGACCTTTGCAGATGATTACGCCTTGCAACCTGAAGTGCAATTGTTCGCTCTCCTTTTTCAACCCGATTTGTGGGCAGGACCGCATGGAATACATCTCCCCTTGCTTTGCGGGCTGCATCAAAGTCAACATCAATCCCATAACCAAGGCCGTCATCGTACGTAGACGTTCCCTTTCTGCTTTCTGCTTGGAAAGAGGATTAAAAACAAATGCACCTTTCTTGTATTCTACATTTACCTTCATTTATGGTGTTTTCCCCAAAATAAGACCTGGTCTTATTTTTTTTTCCCCACCAAAAAAGGTACCCGGTCTTATTTTCGGGGTGGGGGGAGGGATCTAATACTGACTCACCTCGCTGTGGTGACACCGACAGCCCCACCCAGCAGGAACCCACCGCCGGCCCACTTCTTCTGCTGCCGCTCGCCGCTGCTCGTGCGTGTTGTCCCTGGCCTCCGTTTCGCCGTCAGAGGCCTTCCGGAAAGCCCTCTGCAGCCGATAACACAGCTCTGGATCCAGAGGTTAGGGAGGCGCATATCAATCCGGACCTCATTTCTTGGCTGATGGCAAAATGGAGGCCGAAGACGACATGCACAAGCGGTGGCAAGTGGCCACAGAAGAAGTGGGCCTGTAAGTCGTGGCAGGTGTCGGAGTGTGCAAGGCCTGATAGGTAGGGCAGCTCCACCACCTGCCATTCCCACCCTAGCTTACCTGTGCACCTCGCCCCACCCCCTGCACCCAAGAATGGGTGGGGTTTTAATTAGGGCTTATTTGGGGGGAGTAGGGCTTATATTGAAAGAGCCTGGTGGCGCAGTGGACTAAGTGCTGTTAAAGTAGCATTTAAGTTGCCAGCTGCCTGCAATTACTGCAAGTTCGAATCTCACCAGGCTCGAGGTTGACTCAGCCTTCCATCCTTTCTAAGGTGGGTAAAATGAGGACCCAGTTTGTGAGGGCAATAAGCTGACTTTGTATAATATATAGAAAAGTATGAAGGCTATTGCTTCACGCATTGTAAGCCGCCCTGAGTCTCCGGAGAAGGGCGGCATATAAATCAAATTTAAAAAAGAAAGGAAGGAAGGAAGGAAGGAAGGAAGGAAGGAAGGAAGGAAGGAAGGAAAAGAAAAGAAAAGAAAGAAAGAAGAACATTCAGCTGTCTGCAATTAGTAAGTTCGAATCTCACCAGGCTCAAGGTTGACTCAGCCTTCCATCCTTTCTAAGGAAGGTCAATTGAGGACCCAGTTTGTGGGGGCAATAAGCCGACTTTGTATAAATATACAAAAAGTATGAAGGCTATTGCTTAATGCATTGTAAGCTGCCCTGAGTCTCTGGAGAAGGGCGGCATATAAATCAAATTTAAAAAAGAAAGGAAGGAAGGAAGGAAGGAAGGAAGGAAGGAAAGAAGGAAGGAAGGAAGGAAAGAAAGAAGAAAGAAAGAAGAATATTCAGCTGTCTGCAATTAGTAAGTTCGAATCTCACCAGGCTCAAGGTTGACTCAGCCTTCCATCCTTTCTAAGGAAGGTCAATTGAGGACCCAGTTTGTGGGGGCAATAAGCCGACTTTGTATAAATATACAAAAAGTATGAAGGCTATTGCTTAATGCATTGTAAGCCGCCCTGAGTCTCTGGAGAAGGGCGGCATATAAATCAAATTTAAAAAAGAAAGGAAGGAAGGAAGGAAGGAAGGAAGGAAGGAAGGAAGGAAGGAAGGAAGGAAGGAAGGAAAAGAAAAGAAAAGAAAGAAAGAAGAACATTCAGCTGTCTGCAATTAGTAAGTTCGAATCTCACCAGGCTCAAGGTTGACTCAGCCTTCCATCCTTTCTAAGGAAGGTCAGTTGAGGACCCAGTTTGTGGGGGCAATAAACTGACTTTGTATAATATATACAAAAGTATGAAGGCTATTGCTTCACGCATTGTAAGCCGCCCTGAGTCTCCGGAGAAGGGCGGCATATAAATCAAATTTAAAAAAGAAAGGAAGGAAGGAAGGAAGGAAGGAAGGAAGGAAGGAAGGAAAGAAAGAAAGAAGAAAGAAAGAAGAACATTCAGCTGTCTGCAATTAGTAAGTTCGAATCTCACCAGGCTCAAGGTTGACTCAGCCTTCCATCCTTTCTAAGGAAGGTCAGTTGAGGACCCAGTTTGTGGGGGCAATAAGCCGACTTTGTATAAATATACAAAAAGTATGAAGGCTATTGCTTAATGCATTGTAAGCCGCCCTGAGTCTCTGGAGAAGGGCGGCATATAAATCAAATTTAAAAAAGAAAGGAAGGAAGGAAGGAAGGAAGGAAGGAAGGAAGGAAGGAAGGAAGGAAGGAAAGAAAGAAAAGAAAGAAGAACATTCAGCTGTCTGCAATTAGTAAGTTCGAATCTCACCAGGCTCAAGGTTGACTCAGCCTTCCATCCTTTCTAAGGAAGGTCAATTGAGGACCCAGTTTGTGGGGGCAATAAGCTGACTTTGTATAATATATACAAAAGTAGGAAGGCTATTGCTGGATCCAGAGGTTAGGGAGGCGCATATCAATCCGGACCTCATTTCTTGGCTGATGGCAAAATGGAGGCCGAAGACGACATGCACAAGCGGTGGCAAGTGGCCACAGAAGAAGTGGGCCTGTAAGTCGTGGCAGGTGTCGGAGTGTGCAAGGCCTGATAGGTAGGGCAGCTCCACCACCTGCCATTCCCACCCTAGCTTACCTGTGCACCTCGCCCCACCCCCTGCACCCAAGAATGGGTGGGGTTTTAATTAGGGCTTATTTGGGGGGAGTAGGGCTTATATTGAAAGAGCCTGGTGGCGCAGTGGACTAAGTGCTGTTAAAGTAGCATTTAAGTTGCCAGCTGCCTGCAATTACTGCAAGTTCGAATCTCACCAGGCTCGAGGTTGACTCAGCCTTCCATCCTTTCTAAGGTGGGTAAAATGAGGACCCAGTTTGTGAGGGCAATAAGCTGACTTTGTATAATATATACAAAAGTATGAAGGCTATTGCTTCACGCATTGTAAGCCTCCCTGAGTCTCCGGAGAAGGGCGGCATATAAATCAAATTAAAAAAAAAACACATGTAAAAATCAAGCTAAGCTTACTTTTGGGGTTGGTCCTATTCTCGGGGAAACACGGTACATATTGCATTTCATTTTGGGGAGAAACCCCCTGCGGTCAGCCTGGCAAGAGTTTGGGGGTTCCAACAACTCCCTTGCTCTCAACCCCAAAATGAACATTTTGACTGAAGGCGTTACTTGGATGAGTAACGAAACGTCTCGGTTTTCATAAACTTTGGTCCAGTTGCCATTATTTAATCTTTTTAAATATTTTTTGGCCTGGATGATTAAGTCTTCATTTACATATTAAAAAAAGAAAGGACCAGAAGGCAGTTATCAGGCGGTGGGGGCATGATAATTGTCTTCTGGTACTCGGTGGGTTGTCACAGCAAAGAAAGGGTGGACTTATTCTCTAAAAGCACCCAGGAAGCAACGGATGGAGGCTAACCAAAGAAAGAAGCAACCAGGAATCAAGGGAGAAACTTTCTAACAGTGAGGACAATTAACCAGTGGAACAGCCTGCCACCAGAAGTCGTGGATGCTCCATCACTGGAAGTTTTTAAGAAGAAACTGGACAGCCATTTGTCCGAAACGATATAGGGCTGTGATGACGAACCTATGGCACACATCTCAATATCAGTGGGCCCGCCAGCTCAGCTGTGGTGCACACATGCGTGCTGGCCAGCTGATTTCCAGGCCTTCTGGGCCCACAAGAAGTAGGCTGTTTCCGCCTCCAGAGGGCCTGGAGGGGGAAAGGCCCATTTTTCTTTCTCCAAATCCCCTCTATGCATCTGGGGAGGGCGAAAACAGCCTTCGCCACCCCCTCCGAGGCCCTCCAGAGTCTTGAAACAGCCCATTTCCCAACTCCTGGTTGGACAGGAAGTGACGTTTTTTGCTGTCCCCAGCTTCCAGAGACCACTAGAGAGGCTCTGGAGGCTGGGGACAGCAAAAAAAGTCACTTCCTGTCCTGGTTCCCCTGTCCCCCCCCCCCCAGCACACGATGGCTAAAAGGTTAGCCATCACTGTTGTAGGGTAAACGTGTCCAACTTTAGGAATTTTAAGACTTGTAGATTTGTGGACAAGGCTGGCTGGGGAAGTCTTTAAAGTTCCAGGGTTGGACACACTTTGTGTACGGTCTCTAGCTTGAGTAGGGGTTGGACTAGAAGATCTCCAAGGTCCCTTCTGTTATTCTGCTCTTCTTGTGATTCTTTCTTTCCTGACCTTCTCCTCCTTCTCCATTCAGAATTACACCGAATGCAACTGCATCATCGTCGATGGTGCTATCGGGTACGCTGCTCCTGGCCACTGCAGCTCTTCCTGCGGCCACTTCCTGATGCCCTTCGTTCTGATCGCTGCGATATCCGGATTCTTAGGCAGCCTCTCCCACACGCCAGCCTTCGTGCTGGTTCTCAGGTAGCTGAAGAAGCCAAGCAAGGGGGTGGGTGTTTGTTCGTTTATTTATTTGTGCTACGACTTGATTATCTTTACAAATAATTCAAGACCAGAGCACCTTCCTCCTTGTTTTCCCCACAACAACAACCCTGTGAGGTGGGTTGGGCTGAGAGAGAGGGACCGGCGCGAAGCCACCCATGCCTAAGGGGGGACTAGAACTCACTGTCTCCTGGTGATTGGCCCAGAGTCACCCAGCTGGCTTTCATGCCTAAGGCAGGACTCGAACACATAGGCAATGGGGTCATTTACATCATGGTCTCACTCACTGAGAAACTGAAATAGAAACCGTTGTGGACAACAGTCTCCAAAGGGCCACCAAATTCTTTTCAGACTGCCCTGAGAAGCTTGCGGATTAATAGCTGGCAATGATCGGAGGCAGGAAATGGGGGTGAGAGCCCCACTGCACATACTTGGGTTCCCTTCCGGCAATGAGGTGTCCCCCGAAATTTTGATTTGGGAGAAA
>JAUDYJ010000004.1:1795000-1905000 GCA_030761175.1 Masticophis lateralis | reverse complement strand
CCAAGCTTTGAAGGTGCTGTGAGCTCCTGGCCATGCTCTGCACAAGCTTAAAAGCATCATCCTTTGGGCTGCTTGGTTTCCTTGGTTACGCTTCAAATTCCATTGAGGACCACATCCGCATCTCCTAAGCTCCTAGGCTGACCCTCATGGGCCAACCCTCGCCCTGCCAAGCCTCCTGATTTTGAGTCGGCTCACCTGTTCAGGTTGTCCTTGGACATCCCCCTGAATTCTCCTGGAGCCCGATGGAATGTTACCCAACGCATGTGAAGAAACAGAACTGGAGGATCCGACAGAAGAGAATATTTGCAGCTCAGGGTTGAATGGTGGGGGCCTCGGTGCTCTCTGAGCTTGGCAGTTTTCTTGTAGATGTTTGATGACCCAACTGGGGAACACCATCAGTGCTGGAAGGGAGTGGGATTTTCAGGGAGGAGGAGGAAGAGGAGGACCGTGGACTCTCTGAGCTTGATTTCTTGCAGGCCTCTCATGACCCAACTACATAACATCATCGGAGCCAGTGCGTGTGGGATTTGCTCCCTACTAGCATAACACCCACTAGCACGGATGATGTTCCTTAGTTGGGTTATGAGAGGTCTCCAAGAAAATCATCCAGCTCAGAGACTCTACAGTTCAACCCTGAGCTACAAATCTTCCCTTCAGTTAATGGCAGCAGTTTTATTTATTTTATTTGGCGGGGGGAGGGGGGTGGGATCCTGGCAGTTGCCTGAAAATCAGGCCTGGCATAATATCTGCTCATTTCTCCCTCGGCTGCCTCTTTCAACGAGCAGCTGCTGCCTTTGAAATGGCGGTGCTACAGTCTGTGGAATCTGGCAATGAACTGCCAAGGCAGCTCCCCTTCGCAAAATTATTTCGGACAAGATCTGGAATCCTTCACTTGTCATTCAGCCCCGGACAATGGGCAATCCTGGGAGGCTTTACGAAGAGGCATCGAACGCGTACAGAAATCTTGCCAATTGCAATTTGCATCTTGCTGGCTTCCAATGAATCCAAGCTGCAAGGGAAAAATGGATAGTAGACAATTCGGTCAGAAATAATGGAGAAGGCTTGGTTCTGCCCTCTTAACTATAATATTCAGAATATTTTATTTATTTATTATTTATTTATTATTTGGACTTAATATGCCGCCCTATCTCCGAAAGGACTCAGGGCGGCTCACATCAATAAAACACACAAAGGTCAATTTTTTGTAAGAACACCCAATAAAACTATAAAACCCATTAAAATCTCCTCTAAAACTCCTTCAGTCCAAGCCAGGGTATTATTTATTGTTTGATTGTTGGTGTAGTATGAATCTTGATGTGATCTCTGTTTGTCTTGGTGTTGATTGCTGGCGAAGAGGCTTTTTAGCTTGACTGTCTCTTTTCAATGGTGTGTAGATGTTGTTTACCTCTATGTGCCTGTAGATTTGTCTGAGTGCCAGATTTTCAGATACCCAGCTAAGCAGGGATTAACACCAAGATTATTAATGAAGCAATGAACAATATCCCACTGAAGAAGCTGCCAACTCAGACAATCAATCAAACAATAAACCACAGCCTAATCAAGCATTGGAGGGAACAAATCCATCCGGTTCAGTTCCAAGCTGGGAGAAAGACACTGGAAATGGAGCAGAGGCTGATCGGAAAGAAAAACTCTGTTCATTTATGAGCAGAACCATAGCGTGCAGTTCTGGGGCAGCTGAACCCAATGGCTGATTAGGTGGATGGATCTTTACAGTTTCTGGAACTTTGAAGATTGGGATTTGCAATATGGGCTTTGTGTTTCTCAAAGGGTGTTGGGCATTTCCTATTGTGGCTTAATGGCTTTCGTCCTGTGTTAGGACTGCTTGTTCTAATCCTACCACTCTGCTTTCGTTAGCTGTCAAATAAGGGGTTTCGAAATATCCTGTCATGAATGGATATCTGCCTGCAGTGTTTGCTTTGCTTATGAATGGAGCCATCTAGATAGTCTTCCTCGTTCAATACAATCTTGATCTCCTTCAGTGCCGGCATCTGCTGTGGGCTATTAAGAAAGGCTTAGGGGGCTGCTTTCTGCCTCTAAGAACATATTTCTCTGTTTCTCCTTTGGGGAAATATAATATTCTGTTTCTTTCAATATTCCCCAAAATATCTCATTCTTTTAGGGGCAGGGGAGGTGGGGATTCCCACACAAGGAACCACCAAGAACACTCCCACCAGCACTGACAGAGCAAGCCTCTGTATATATAAAAATAAGAGCAAACCACGCCTCCCTTCTAACACTGATGATGTTCCCTAGCTGGGTCATAAAACGTCTTCAAGAAAACAGAGAGCTTCGAGGACCGCAGTCTTCTAAATATGCTGATGATGAGGTGGAAGCTAATCAAACTCAGGTTGGGGAAACACGGGTGTAGAGGGATGCACAAAACTGAGACAATCCATATTTTTAAAAAAATTTAATTTATATGCTGCCCTTCTCCGGAAACTCAAGGCGGCTTACAATGCATTAAGCAATAGCCTTCATACTTTTGTATATACCTGCTTAGTAGGGCTTTTAGCCCCCCCCCCCCCAAGTGGTGTTCTTTTTAATACAAAGTCAGCTTATTGCCCCCACAATCCGGGTCTTCATTTTACCCACCTCGAAAGGATGGAAGGCTGAGTCCACCTTGAGCCTGGTTAGATTCGAACACGCAGTAATTGCAGGCAGCTGGTGTCACTTTAACACGACTTAAGCTGCTGCGCCACCAAGCTCTTATGGCTCCTCCTGCTTCAGATCTCTCTAAAATCCACACCCCATCCAAATTAGGGAATTTCCCTAAAAACCCTAGTTAAGGCCACACCTGGAATCCTGCAACCAATTTTGGTCACCATATTACAAAAAATATAGTGCAGAGAAGAGCAAGTAAGATGATCAAGGGCCTGGAGACTAAAACATATGAAGAACGACCAGTCTAGAGAAATGGAGGACTGGGGGGGGGGGGCACGACATGATAGCAGGATTCCAATATTTGAGGGACTGACCCCAAAGAAGAGGAGGAGGTCCACCTATTTTCCAAAGCAGCTGAAGGCAGAAGAAGAAGCAAGGGATGGACACTAAGCAAGGAGAGAAGCAACCTGGAATGAAGGGGAAACTTCCTATCAGTGAGGACAATTAACCAGTGGAACAACTTGCCACCAGAAATCATGGGTGCTCCATTACTGCAGATTTTTAAGATAGACTGTACAGTCATTTGTCTGAAGTAGTATAGGTTCTCCTGTTTGAGTAGGGGGTGGACTAGAGGACCTCCAAGTTCCCTTCCAACTCTGTTCTATTCCAGTAAAACAGAGGACTAGGAGAATTGGAGACAATTACCTAATGGACCCGTCCGGAAGCTTTTATGCTTCTTCCTTCCAGCTGATTTCTGCAGAGGAAGAAACAAGGCGGGGGGGGGGGGGAATATCTTTAAATGCATGAAGAATTTATATCTCCCCTTCCTACGAGCTTCCTCTGATCTTTGGGCCATCTCAGCCGAGTTTTCTGGGCAGGAAAGCAGCATCTGCGGCAGCGAGAGAGAAGGATCCGAGATGTGGCGTTTGGAGAGATCAGAGAAATAAAAATTTGCCTCGGGGGGCAGAAGAGTTTAGCAAACCGAGTTACCGAGAATTCAGCCCAGGTGTCCTTCGGAGACTGATAAAGGAAATTTGGGAGAACAAAGTAACTCCCAAAACTTCTGCGACGCCTCGTGAGATCAAAAGGACGTCCCTTGATGCTCTTGTCTCATTAATCTCTTTACAGTAAATCACCAGCCCGCTCCTGACTAATTAAAACTCCCCTTCTCTGATCCATTCATTGGCAAATGCATCAATTAAAATCTAACGACTCTGTTTTGCAACCTCGCTGAAGACTCCTAGAGGTCTCTTCGGAAAAGGATGCCTTGCGGAGTTGTGCTGGAGAATAAAAAGCCAGGCGGTCCTCGACTTATGACGGCAATCATCATCATCTTTTAATGACCCCATAATCCCTTGAAGTCTGGAGTCTGGGCAACTGAATGGAGCTGAGTGTTTACTGGCCGGATGCCTTTCCTGTCGCCAGTATGGAGTTTTGTTCAACATATTTTATTTTATTTTATTTTATTTTATTTTATTTTATTTTATTTTATTTTATTTTATTTTATTTTATTTTATTTTATTTTTTATTTTATTGCATTGCATTGCATTGCATTGCATTGCATTTTTATACTGCCCTTCTCCCAAAGGACTCAGGGCGGTGTACAGCCATAATAAAACAGTAACAACGCAAAAGTTAAAAACTATTAAAATAATTCAATATATTCTCATTGTGCCCAGAGAGAGATACCTAGAATCGAACTCACAGCCTCCTGATTGTGAGCTGAGAGCTCCATCTCTAGGCCACCGCACCACTCGACTTATGACCATAATGGAGCCCCAACATTTCTGTTGTTAAGCGAGACATTTGTTCAGGGAGTTTTGTCCCATTTTACTGCCTTTCTTGCCACAGTTATTAAGCGAATCACTGCGGTCATTAAGTTAGGAACATGGTTGTTAAGTGAATCTGGCTTCCCCATTGACTTTGCTTATTGGAAGATCCCAGAAGGGGATCACGTGACTGCGGGACGCCGCAGCTGTCATAACTACGAGTCAGTTGCCAAGCATCTCAATTTTGATCACATGACTGTGGGGATGCTGCAATGGTCGTAAGTGTGAAACACGGTCGTAAGTCACCTTTTTCAGTGCCGTTGTAATTTTGGACGGTCATTAAATGAACTGTTGTAAGTTGAGGACTGCTTGTATTACAGAGAAAGGAAATTAATCCATCTGGGCTCGAGTGACTTAAAAAACAGGGAGCCAAGTCAGTGCCAAAGGTCAAACAACATTAAGTTGGGTTATTGAATGATCCCATTTTTGGGGTTCACACAAGCCAACGAATCATAAACTAACAAGATGGACTTTCAGGAGAACTAAGAAATGCACCAAGTCCACTCGTCACAGTTCAGCTTAACCAAGCAGATGTGATGAATAGATGCTAAAACTCTTGAGTTTTATCGTGCAAATATTGCCAGTGGGTCGATATACCAAAAAAATGATCCATAATTTATGAACCTTGGTGCTCTCTGAGCTTGAAACATTCTTGCAAATGTTTCATGATCCAGCTAGGTAACATCATCAGTGCTAGAAAGGAGTGGGGTTTATGGCAGGGGTGAAATGCTCCCGGTTCGGACCGGATCGCTCGATCCGGTAGTGATAGAGGCGGGAGGTTCAGAGAACCGGTAGCAAAAAACCCTGCTCCCCCCCGCCATTGCCCAGCTGAGCCGCGCAATCATCAGAGGCTTTTTTTTTTACTTTCAAAAGCATTTTTTCTACAACATCTTCGGCTTTTAAAAGTAAAAAAAAAGCCTCTGATGATCACGCGGCTCAGCTGGGATCATCAGAGGCTTTTAAAAAAAGAAAAAAGCCTCTGCTGATCAGGCAAGTCAGCTGGGATCGTCAGAGGCTTTTAAAAGCATTTTTTTTTACCACCTCTTCAGCCAAAGATGTGGTAGAAAAAATGGTTATAAAAGTTAAAAAAAAAAAAAGTTGGCCCTGCCCGCTCAGTCATATTACCCCCCCCAGGCCACGCCCACAGAACCAGTAGTAACAAATTTTACATTTCACCACTGGTTTATGGGGAGGAGAAGGAGGCCCGTGGGATCCTTGGTGCTCTCTGAATTTGGTCGTTTTCTCACAGATGTTTCATAACCTAACTAGGTGACATCATCAGTATGAGGAGGAAGAGGAGGAGGAGGACTGGTACTCTCTGAGTGGGATTGTTTTCTCACAGATGTTTCATGACCAAACTGGGTAACATCATCAGGGCCAGAAGGGAAAGGAGTTTGTGGAGAGGAGGAGGAGAACAACAACAACTGTATGGTCATAACACTTTATAACCCATCTAAGGAACATCATCAGTGCTACAAGGGATCAGAATTTGCTCTCTGTTTATGTACCAGTGAGATACAACTACGGTACTATTGTTATTTTGGTTGGTTGGAGATGGACTTGGCATTTTCATCTACCTGTCATGTCCTTTCTATACAATTTTTTAAATTTGATTTTCTTAAATTTGATTTCTATGCCGCCCTTCTCCGAAGACTCAGGGCGGCTTACAATGCGTTAAGCAATAGCCTTCCTACTTTTGTATATTTATACAAAGTCAGCTTATTGCCCCCACAAACTGGGTCCTCCATTGACCCACCTTAGAAAGGATGGAAGGCTGAGCCTGGCGAAATTCGAACTTACAGTAAGTGCAGACAGCTGGAGTTAATCCACAATGCTTTTAGTCTGCTGAGCTACCAGGCCTACGTTCCCTAGGGTAGGCAGATATGGATGTCTGATGGTGTTACAGATGTTGTCACAGGAGGTCAGCTGTTCCAAGCAAAGCTGCCTTTTGCAGTTGACCGATGGGGAATTTGTCAATGCCAGTGATGATTCAAGTGGTGCTCCAGTTGTTTGGGAATTGCACCGAATATTACCATTGGGACTATCTTTGCTTTCTTGTGCCAGAGTTTTTGCTTCCAGGCAAAAGTGGAATTTCTTACAGATCTTCCGAGGGACCCTTGTTGCTACTTTGTCATGCCGTTGTTTGTAGTCCGTCTATGTGACCTAACCAGTATTGTATAACTTCAAAAACCCGGAAGATTCTGCTTAGAATCCCACGCATGAATCGGTCAACGCCGAAATCGATTTAATGCAATTAGAGGTGGCTTTGGAAGAGAATGAGGCAACCAAGCTGGCAAAGAACCAACCCTGGCCTCCGGGTCGTGCGTGGGATAGGGAGGACTCAAAGAAATCAAGATGACAGTTGGAGCGACAGAACTGAAGCCTCAGCCCTCTTGATGTTTTTTTTTTAACCTCACCCCAGGGAATTCAGCGATGGCCTGGCCTGACAGTTGCTTCTGGGCACACGGTTCCTGGCATTGCCGCAGACGACCAGATGGGAAGAACAGAAGGAGACAGGATCTGTGTGACGCTCATCCGAAACTTTGATGCTTGAGGCATAAATAGGATAGCAGTCTTCCAATATCTCAGGGGCTGCCCCAAAGGAGAGGGGGCTCAACCTTGTTAAGGATATTCTTGGCTCATAACCGATGTGGGTTATTGAGCAGAGAACCCTTTGAGTAAACGCATGAAAAGCGACTGGGTGTGGTAGTGAACAATCACAGTCAACATACAAACACACTGAGTTGTTGTAGTCTTTTACTTTTAGAAAAAAATAAAGCAAAGTCCAAAAACAATCCAAGTCATACACAGATAAGACGAGAGTTAAAAGATCAATCCAGGGATATTTCAAGTACAAGGTCTTCTTACCAGTTGTAGTCATATACAATAAAACAGTTCTTCTGGAGTTTCAAAACAGGAAGAAGGTCAATATCAAAACATTCAATAAATAGTAGAAAGCAACATGTAACTATGATCAAACAGTGATCATGCAGAGATCAGGTAGAGAATAACAGCAAATAAGCAAGTAAAATGGTGTAGTATCCACACAAGCCATGATCATTGGCTACAGAGCTTAGCCAATCAGGATACAGAATACAAGCCGAAGAGCCAGTGCTGTCCGAAGACGTCTCCGTGGTCATGTGGCCAGCATGACTCAACGCCAAAGGTGCACAGAACAATGTTCCCTTCCCACCAAAGGTGGTCCCTATTTTTCTACTTGCATTTTTTACGTGCTTTCGAACTGCTAGGTTGGCAGAAGCTGGGACAAATAACAGGAGCTCACCCCGTTATGCAACACCAGGGACTCAAACCGCTGAACTGCTGACCTTTCGATCAACAAGCTCAGTGTCTTAGCCACTGAACCACCACGTCCCTTTTACCCCTATGATTCTATATTAAATAAGTCCTTGAAAGATTTGTAGAACATATACAGCCTCTTAAGATGAGTTGGCTCCTCATTAGGAATGATATGATAGGTCCTAGGAGTCTTCCAATATTTGAGGGGCTGCCCCAAAGAAGAGGGAGTCTGGAAGCTGAAGTCCGCCCCTCTTAAAGTTGCAAAGGCTGAAAAATATTGCCTTAGATCAGGGGTGTCAAACTTGATTTCATTGAGGGTCCCATCAGGGTTCTGTTTGACCCAGTGGTGGGTTCCTCCCGGTTTGGCCCAGTTCTCCCGAGCCGGTAGTGGTTCTGCCCTCCCCCCCGCCCCCTGCGCCCCCCCACCCCGTGTTATTCTTACCTTTTATTTGGCCACACCCCCAATCTATTGCTGCCTCCTGAGTCTCAGCTGATGGCTAGAGGGAAAAAAACTGTTTAAACTCTTGCCGCGGGGCTTCAAAGGGCCGCCCTACAGCTGATCAGTGTTAAAAGAAAACAAATGAGTAGATCAGTGCCTGCAAAAATACATGGGTAGATCAGTGCCTGCAAAAATACCTGAGTAGATCAGTGCCTGCAAAAATAAATGGATAGACTGGTACAGCTCTGCAAGCAGTTAAAAGCCTGGTAGACCAGTACCTCTGCTAAATCCTAAATAATTGTCACATGACCATCAAGCCACGCCCAGAAAATAAGCCACACCCACAGAACCGGTAGGGAAAAAATTTAGAACCCACCCCTGGTTTGACCTCAGGGAGGGGCACAGGGAGGATGGCTAGGGTGGATGTGGCCAGCTGGAAATCCGTTTTTGGCTGTGACAGCCTCCTGCAGCCCTCTGCCAATGAAAACGGAGTTCAGAGGATGCTGCATGCAGCCCTCCCAAGCTCCATTTTCATTGGCAGAGGGACCACAGGCCGGTCCTTCGCTATTTTCAGGGCAGCTCTGCGGGCCAAATCTAAGCACCCTATGGACCAAATCTGGCCCCTGGGCCTTAAGGTCGACAACCCCTGCCCTAGATTGCAGGAAGACACCGAAAACTTTTCCCCTAAACATTTCCCCTTTTTCCTGCAAATCCTGCATGTCCGTTTTGCTAATATCCCCACGGACAAGAGTCGGGCAACGTGGAACATCTCCAGTCCAGAGGAGTCCAAGAAAGCGATGGGGATGGTGAATTTTTCATCTCTTTGCCTGCCTCGTTCATTCGTTCTCACGAAATTCACCTCCGATCTCTTTACAAGCTTCCCGTCATTGGGCATTGGATGAGTAGACTTCGGTCCTCAACAGACAGGAATGGGTCTCTCTCTCTCTCTCTTTTTTTTAAAGTCAAGTTTTATTGATTTTTTTCTTTCACATACATATTTTATGAACAGAGAATTGACCGGATCATCTTATACAACTTATCTCATCCAAATACAATTTACATATTTCAATTTTTGCCAAAATATTCTTGTTCCCTACTTTTTTATCTTGTCTTAATACCTTCTATACTTATTACAGTATAAACAGTATCACCATCTGCCCTTCAAATCCTAATTTCTTAACATTATTTCAATTAGTTATCCATTGTTAATTGTACATATTCTCTTTTAACTTTCATATTAGTTCATTCTTATGAACTAATTTTTATTCGGTCTTATATTTCTTCTAATTTATATTGGTTTTAGTATGTTTTAACGTTTGTATACTGGTTTTTTAATTGGCTGTTCACCGCCCTGAGTCCGCTGGGAGAAGGGCGGTATAGAAATCTAATAAATCTAATAAATAAATAAATAAATAAATAAATAAATAAATTCTTCATCCTAACAAGTTTGAGTATACTTGGGGTTGCCCTTCTACCATTCCATCTCCCTTTTTTTACAACAATCCTTCTTCTCCTTCTCCTCTCTTTTCCTTCCCTCCCTTCTTCTACTCTTTTCTATTTTCTTCTTTCCTCCTCTCCTTCCCCTTCTCCCCTTCCTTTCCCCTACTCCTCCTTTCTTCCTCCTGTTCTGACCTTCTCTCCTACTCGTTTCCCCTCCCTTTCTTCCTCTCCTTTTCCCTTTCTTCTATTCTTCTCTCTCCTTCCTCTCTTCTCTGGAGGGGGCGTCTCTTAAAGGATGGCCAAGAGAGGTTGCATTTGATTAAAATGGGCGACTGGCTGCAGATGATTAGATTAAATCAATTAACAGGGGGATTCATTTCTGGCAAAGGACCGAGCGTTCTGTTGCAAACTCTTGTGTGTGGCCAGGAGAGAATTTCACCACCATCGTTTTTCCACAGATGATCAAGAAAGGAAAAACATCCGTTCCACTCTTGCCATGTTCCTTGTCATCCTTGCCATCATCCATACCACCCCCTAGCCTGGGTCATTCCTGACCAGTCAGTGAATCTCTGGTCAGGAAACTAAGGACCAGTTGCCCTCTGGAACGAATTGCCTCCGGAGATACGAATGATCCCTGACTTATGCACCTTTCACCGTGCCCTCAAGACGCTATTATTCCAACAAGCTGGGCTGGCCTAAACAGGAATTTTAATTGGGGTTTATTTTTAATGATTAGAGCCAAATTGTCTAATATGTTTTTAAACTGCTTTTAAATTTTGTATTTGGGTTTGTTTTATTGTTGGCTG
The DNA here is from genome assembly GCA_030761175.1 of Masticophis lateralis. Taxonomy (NCBI): domain Eukaryota; kingdom Metazoa; phylum Chordata; class Lepidosauria; order Squamata; family Colubridae; genus Masticophis; species Masticophis lateralis. Next base: position 1,894,567 of record JAUDYJ010000004.1, on the reverse strand, counting down.
TGCACCGCCCTGAGTCCTCTGAGGGAAGGCGGTATAAAAATTAAATTAATTAATTAATTTAATAATAATAATAATAATAATAATAATAATAGACAATCATGATCAAGGGAGGTACTAATACCACTCCATAAAGCCTTACTAAGGCCTGTTGTGGCTCCGTTGCCTGAGCCTGTGTCATCGTCAGGAGAGGACTCCGAGAGTGAAAGGGAGGAATTGGCAAGACCTCCCTCTCCAGGACCCTCCTCTCTGGCAATGCCCCTGGAGGACACCGAAGGGCAAGAGATAGGCCCAGAGCCAAGCACATCCCCGCAGCCACAGGTGGACAGCGACGAGGGAGATAAGTGCTGGCTGGATCCTCGCCAGCGACGCAGGGAGAAACGTGTCCAACAGAAGGCACAGCGTGCTCGTGATTAGCTGACTCACTGGACCACACCCCACAGCCTATAAAAGAGAGTGAGTCAGCCTGCACCTTTGTGACGAACAAAAACAGATATTCTTGCATTCCAACTTCAGATCTTCCTGCATCTCAGCTTCTATTTCTGGACATTTTGTGGTGTGTATTTTTCTGTTACGTTAATAAAGGTTTTGGCACGCAGCTGCTGGGATTGCTGCCAAGCTCCTTATCAGACTACTTGGTTGCCTGCTTATTTTAACCTCCGACTGTCCATTTGGGTGTATTCCTGGGGGCGGGGACAGAACAAGGCCACACCTAGAATCCTGCATCCAGTTTTGGTCTCCACACTATAAAAAAGAGGTTGAGACTCTAGAAAGAGGGCAGAGAAGAACAACCAAGATGATTTAAGAGACTGGAGGCTAAAACATACGAAGAACAGTTGCAGGAACTGGGCCTGGCCAGTCTAGGGAAGAGAAGGACCTGGGGAGACAGGATAGCAGCCTTCCAATATCTGAGGGGCTGCCACAGAGAGGAGGAAGGGGGTCAAGCTATTATCCAAAGCACCCGAAGGCCAGATAAGAAATAATGGGTGGAAACTGACCAAGAAGAGATTCAACCTGGAAATAAGGAGGAATTTTCTGGTAGTGAGAACCATCAACCCATGGAACAGAAGTTGCCTTCAGAAGTTGTGGGAGCTTCATCCCTGGAGGCTTCCAAGAACAGACTGGACTGCCATCTGTCAGAAATGGTGTAAGGTCTCCTACTTGGGGGAGGGGGTTGGACTCGATGACCTACAAGGTCCCTTCGAACTCAATCTGTAAAACACCCGTAAAACTTTTGCAGCTAAGTTTGACTGAAACTGTTGTCAAGATTGAATTGTTTTTCTTCTTCCAAATCTTAACGCTTTTCAACCTGTCAATGGACCAGGGGGAAGGAAGGGGGAAATATTATGCTGAGAATGTGTGTGTGGACCGAGGGAGCCTGTGCAACCATCAAGGACACCACTGCAGGTGCTTGAGAAAGAGATGGATGGTTCCCATAACGAAAGAACGTCTCATAATTGGACAATGGGCTCACAGAAGCATATATTACTCCCCACAGCAAAGAGAAGCTGGAGATGGTCAAATTGATTCTTTTATCCAAAGAAGAGACTCTATGTTCCTTTGTATCTTATACGTATCTCTGTTTCTGTACTGAAATTGCATCTGGCTTTTGTGGATAATAGGGGGAAAAAAATGAAACTTTGAATTTGTTTTTGTTAGCTGGATAGTTTTATTGTTCTAGAAATGACTTGCACATTGTAAAAGTAAAAAGTTGTGGTTGTAATGTTGTTATCTTCTACTGTGCTAAAGAGAGTCAGACGTGGGTGCCTTTTTCTTTCATTTTTTCTCCCTTTACACTGTATTTCTTTACTTTTCCCTCCCCCTCGTCTTAGTTCTCCACTACTCTTTAATTTTTCTTTGTATTTTATATTTTGAAAAGACAATTAAAAAAAATCATATATATGGACAACGTGCTCACCCAAGAGTGGAGAAAAATGGAAGTTATTGTTTAACTAAGCAAGCCTTTGTGCAAGAAAACGAGAGCTGGTTTTTGATCCTTCAGCACCAAAATGGTGCATCCAATAAAGTTTTACTTTAGGGAATTCAAATCTCCTGAGAGTCTTTCCTTATTTTGGGTGGACTGGTCAGACCGTTGACTGAAACTGATTAATTGCATATCTCGATAGGAATCTGGTAATGCAATCCTGGGCTGAGGGAATAGCATCAAAAGCACCATAGCATGGCTATGGGGAAGGGATGAGAAGGGGGAGGAAAAGGAGTGAAAGAGGGAGGGGAAAAGAGGGAAGGAAGGAAAGGAAGGAGAGAGGGAGAGAGGCAGGGAAGGAAGGAGGAAAGAGAAGGGAAGGGAAGGAAGGAGGAAGGAGGAAGGGAAGAAGGGAGGGAGGGAGGAAGGAGAGAGGGAGGGAAGGAAGGTGGAAAGGGAAGGAAAGAGAAAGGAAAGGAAGGAAGGAGAGAGGGAGGGAAGGAAGGAAGGTGGAAAGGGAAGGGAAGGGAAGGAAAGAGAGGGAAGGAAGGAAGGAGAGAGGGAGGGAAGGAAGGAAGGTGGAAAGGGAAGGGAAGGAAAGGAAAGAGAGGAAAGGAAGGAAGTAAAGAAGGAGAGAGGGAGGGAAGGAAGGAAGGAGGAAAGAGGAAGGAAGTAAAGAAAGAGAGATGATAAAGCTAGCTAAATAAAGACAGAATACCAAGATATACAGCATATAAAGGGCAAAGGCATGAAAAAGTGCAGTGCATCCTGAAATAAATCCTTCCATCTCCACCTAACCAAGAATCTTCAGGAATTTTTGCCTCTTGGCAAGAAGCACATACGTCCCTCCATTACACAATATATTTTCCTCTCTCGGTTTGGAGTTTGCTCGGAAGAAGGCATTTTTGTGACCCATAAAACAGGTGATTTAGGCAAAGGGCCCTCCAGAGGCTATGGGTTAACAAGACTTGTAATTTAATAGTATTTCTTCTCTCCCTCTCTCTCCCTCTCTCTCTCTCTTTCATTGGCAGTCCAAGAATGGACAGCTCGGTCTATAAAAACTCTCGGGGAAGCCCCAGGCTGCCAAGACCACTGCCGGCTTTCCACTCAGAGCCCAGGGCCTCTGCCAGATGCAGTTGTATCCTCCATCTGTTGTACTAAGTAGCAGTAAAGATTTGCACACACAACCTGGCTCTGTTGTGGCTGAATATTTCTGGCTCACAAAATGGGTAGGTGGGCCGGAAGCTCCAGAGCAGCTGAACTGTGGAAAGGGAGGGATGGAAGTCCCACTACTCAAGAATTTTTATTTTTTTTTAACCTCCACTACCGAGTCAGGGTTTGCAGAGAAGGAAAGTTCCCCTTGGCCCAGCAAACATGGACAATAGCAACAGCAATGGCCCTTAGACTTGTATAGTTATACAGGAAGGAAGGAAGGAAGGAAGGAAGGAAGGAAGGAAGGAAGGAAGGAAGGAAGGAAGGAAGGAAGGAAGGAAGGAAGGAAGGAAGGAGAAGGAGAATGGGGGAGAAGAAGGAAGGAAGGAGAATGGGAAAGAAGGAAGGAAGAAGGAAGGGAGGGAGGGAGGGAGGGAGGGAAAAAGGAAGGAAAGAGGAAAGGAAGGAAGGAAGGAAGGAAGGAGGGAGGGAGGGAGGGAGGGAAGGAAGAAAGAAAAAAGAAAGAAAGAGAAAGAAAGAAAGAAAGAAAGAAAGAAAGAAAGAAGGAGAATGGGGGGGAAAGAAGGAAGCAAGCAAGCAAGAAGGAAGGAAGGAGGGAGGGATAGAGGGAGGGAGGGAGGGAAGGAAGGAAGGAAAAAAGAAAGAAAGAAAGAAAAGAAAGAAAGAATGAAAGAATGAAAGAATGAAAGAATGAAAGAAAGAGAATGGGGGAAGAAGAAAGAAGGAAGGAAGCAAGAAGGAAGGAAGGAGGGAGGGATAGAGGGAGGGAGGGAGGGAAGGAAGGAAAAAAGAAAGAAAGAAAGAAAAAAGAAAGAATGAATGAAAGAATGAAAGAATGAAAGAAAGAGAATGGGGGAAGAAGAAAGAAGGAAGGAAGCAAGAAGGAAGGAAGGAAGGTGGGAGAGATAGAGAGAGAGAAGGAAGGAAGGAAGGAAGGAAGGAAGGAAGGAAGGAAGGAAGGAAGGAAGGAAGGAAGGAAGGGTGGGCAATAGCATTTATATACAGTATCACTTCACAGTGCTTTCCAGCTCCTCTTTATGCAGTTTACAGAGCCAGCCTCTTGCCCCCAACAATCTGGGTCCTCATTTTACAGACCTCGGAAGGATGGAAGGCTGAGTCAATCTTGAGCCTGGTTAGATTCGAACTACTCGCAGTGAGCAGTGAATTAGTCTGCAATACTGCATTTTCAACCACTGTGCCAACAAGGAAGGAAGGAAGGAAGGAAGGAGGGAGGGAGGGAGGGAGGGAGGGAAGGAACAACATGGTCGTTAAGTGAATCTGGCTTCCTACATTAATTCTGCTTGTCAGAAAAGGGGATCACGTGACCTTGGGACATTGCAACCGTCATAAGTCCATGCCAGTTGCCAAGCATCTGAATTTGGATCACATGCCCACAGGGACGCTGCAACGGTCATAAGTGTGAAAAATGACTGTAAGTCACTCGTTTTCAGTGACATCGTAACTTTGAATGGTCACGAAACGAACCGCTGTAAGTCTAAGATGATGGGAATATCTCTCAGATTCGGTTGAAGTCCATGCCTTGCACCACCGAGTCAGGTGTTGAAGGACACCAATTTAGAGAAGTTTTTGGAACTCAGCGGAACAAGGGGGGGGGGGGGAAATGCAACATTAAAAAGAAAAAAATTCAACTTTGGCTGTGTTTTGCAAGAAATCACGGAAGGGAAGCTCTGCAGAGAGCCCAGAGTAAATGGGCAAAAGCTGTTCATGGAATAATAGGGGCCTTAAATGGCTCTCACGCTGTGTGCTTGTCTTTAGGGCAGAGCTTTCCAAACTTGGCAACTTGTAAGGGTGTGTGTGTGTGTGTGTGTGTGTGTGTGTGTCTACTTCAACTCAGAGAATATTTGTGGCTCAGGACTGAAATGAGGAGTCCTCGGTGCTCTCTGAGCTTAGCTGTTTTCTCGCAGACGTTTCAGGAGCCTACTACGGAACATCATCAGTGCTAGAAGGGAGTGGGATTTACAGGGAGAAGGAGGAGGAGGAGGAGGAGGAGAAAGATGACTGTGAGGTCCTTGGTGCTCTCTGAGCTTGGTAGTTTTCATGCAGATATCTAATGACCCAACTAGGTTACATCATCAATGCCAGAAGGGGATGGTGTTTGTAGAAAGGAGGAAGGGAGGACTGTGGGGTCTTTGGTGCTCTCTGAGCTTGGTAGTTTTCATGCAGACATCTCATGACCCAACTAGTTAACGTAATCAGTGATGGGAGCAGTGATGGGAGTGGGATTTGCAGGGACGAGGAGGAGGAGGACAGTTTGGTCCTTGGTGTTCTCTGAGCGTGGTTGTTTTCTTACTGACATTTCATTACCTAACTACATAACATCATCAGTGCGAGTGAGTGTGAGGTTTGTTCCCTGTTTACATGCAATGCCCTGCCGGTGTTGTTGGGGATGTGGTCTTTTCCTTGGCAGTTCCTTGATTAGACTAGAATTCTTTATTTATTGGCCAAGTGTGGCTGGACACACAAGAAATTTGTCTCTGGTGCTTAAGCTCTCAATATACATAAAGGAAAAGATACATTCATCAAGAATCATAAGGTACAACACCTAATGATAGTCATAGGGGACAAATAAGCAATCGGGAAACAATATCAATATAAATCATAAGGATACCAGCAACAAGGTTACAGTCTTACAGTCATAAGTGGGAGGAGATGGGAGGTGGGAATGATGAGAAGTTTAATAGTAGTGTAGACTTAGTGAATAGTTTGACAGCGTTGAGGGAATTATTTGTTTAGCAGAGTGATGGCATTGGGGAAAAAACTCACCTTGTATCTAGTTGTTCTGATATGCAGTGCTCTATAGCATCGTTTAGAGGGTAGGAGTTGAAACAGTTGATGTCCAGGATGCGAGGGATCTGTAGATATTTTCCCAGCCCTCTTTTTGACTCCTGCAGTAGACAGGTCCTCCATGGAAGGCAGGTTGGTAGCCATGGATTTTTCTGCAGTTCTAGACTGCAGAAGGCTGGACCAGAACATTTCCTCTCCAGCAGCATCCAACATCCAGATAAGCAGGGATTAACACCAGACAAACAATTAAGCAGAAAACCATGACCCAATCAAGGAACTGCCAAGAAGAGCTCCCATCACAACCAGGTGAGCCGGTTGCCAAGTACCCAAAAACTGTAGTCACGTGACCACGCAGGAGGGTGAGGAGGTGCTACCATCAGAACTAGGTTGTAAGCACCTTTTAGGGGGTTGTCTGTCAAATCCTTGAACGGACACTAAGTGAGGACTACCTGTATTGTTTTTAAATCCCTCTCTTACAAGGGAAGCCTTGGGGCTTCTGCCAGAAGCAATTCCACTTGAAAAAAAATAACCTCGGAAGGTTTGATGAGCAGGGCATGAAAATGGCTTTTCTCTGAGACGCTGACATTTAGGAGAGCTCCGAGGCCGGCTTAGTGGGCAAATTGGGTGCGTTAAGGAAGGACCTTCGAAGGAAATCAACACCATTTAGGAAAGATTGGAGCTTCTCTCCCACAGGCTGAGCTGAGGGTTGAGGGGCCACTTCACCAGAGCTGGAGCATTCAAGGATTATGGGATTTGCTGGCAGGAGCAGGTCCTTGAAACCTTATTAACGGATGGGGTGAGGGGGGGGGGAACCTGCTGGGAGGGAGAAGGATTTGGCCGGCTTGAGAACTAAGGGTGGAAGGACAGGAGGAGGAGAGGGTGGGGAAAGAAGGAAGGAAGGAAGGAAGGAAGGAAGGAAGGAAGGAAGGAAGGAAGGAAGGAAGGAAGGAGAGAGGGAGGGAGGGACAGAGAAAGAAAGAAAGAAAGAGAGAGGGAGGGAGGGAGGCAGGCAGGCAGGGAGGGAGGGGGGAATGAGAGAAAGAAAAATACAAGAAAAGGGAGAGGGAGGGAGGGAAGGAAAGAAGGGGAGAGGGAGGGAGGGACAAAGAGAGAAAGAAAGAAAGAAAGAAAGAAAGAAAGAAAGAAAGAAAGAAAGAAAGAAAGAAAGAAAGAAAGAGAGGGGGAGGGAGGGGGGAGGGAGGGGGAAATGAGAGAAAGAAAAATACAAGAAAAGGGAGAGGGAGGGAGGGAGGGAGGAAGGAAAGAAGGAAGGAAATATTGTAATTGTGTTTGTGAGCTGGGGAATTCTGGGCGTTGACGTCCACCCATCCTAATTTGACAAGGTTAAGGAATTGTGACTTAACATGATGTCCTGGTTCACACAACCAAGAAAAATAAGGGGTTTGCTTCTCACAACACGCTAATCCAGCCCTTTTCCTGCATCACCATAAACTAAGTTAGCAGATTCACACAACATGCTGGGCTTTTAATGAAGCTGGTTGAGCAAGCTGGGCCAACCCAGCCTGCCTACCCCTTCCAAGATGTTCCCATTAATTGTCCACTAACAGAGTAAGAGAATAGCAAAACAACAGAATAGCAGACTAATATGATGGCAGAATAAAATAATAGAAACAGAATAACAGAATAGCAGAATAATAAAATAGCAGAATAGCAGAATTTCAGAATAACAAAATAGCAGAATTTCAGAATAACAAAATAGCAGAATAGCAGAATAACAGAATAACAAAATAGCAGAATAACAGAATAACAAAATAGCAGAATAGCAGAATGACAAAATAGCAGAATAATAGAATAGCAGAATAACAAAATAGCAGAATAGCAGAATAACAGAATAACAAAATAGCAGAATAGCAGAATGACAAAATAGCAGAATAACAGAATAACAAAATAGCAGAATAGCAGAATGACAAAATGGCAGAATAATAGAATAGCAGAATAACAAAATAGCAGAATAGCAGAATAGCAGAATAACAGAATAACAGAATAACAAAATAGCAGAATAACAGAATAACAAAATAGCAGAATAGCAGAATGACAAAATAACAGAATAACAGAATAACAGAATAACAAAATAGCAGAATAACAGAATAACAAAATAGCAGAATAACAGAATAACAAAATAGCAGAATAATAGAATAGCAGAATAACAAAATAGCAGAATAGCAGAATAACAGAATAACAAAATAGCAGAATAGCAGAATGACAAAATAGCAGAATAACAGAATAACAAAATAGCAGAATAGCAGAATGACAAAATGGCAGAATAATAGAATAGCAGAATAACAAAATAGCAGAATAGCAGAATAGCAGAATAACAGAATAACAGAATAACAAAATAGCAGAATAACAGAATAACAAAATAGCAGAATAGCAGAATGACAAAATGGCAGAATAATAGAATAGCAGAATAACAAAATAGCAGAATAGCAGAATAGCAGAATAACAGAATAACAGAATAACAAAATAGCAGAATAGCAGAATGACAAAATAGCAGAATAATAGAATAGCAGGATAGCAGGATAATCCAACAGCAGAATAATAGCATAGAAGAATGAGAGAATTGGTCTTCCAGTCCAACCCCCTGCAGAAGCAGGACACCCTATATCATTGTCCTGTTCTTAATTTCTTGGTTGTTACAAAACGAGAAAGCCCACCTCCTGCCTTAAAGCGTGCCTGGGGTTGGGGTAAAATAAATGTTCTTCCAGACCAGGTGCTTTGGATCCAAGATCTGTTGCCTTCCCCAAGCTTTGCTGATGGATGGGAGCGATCTGGATCTCTTCATCTCCCTGGCTTGTTAATGTCTTTGGAAAACCAGGCCGAGCATCCCAATATTAATGGGCCGATTAGCAGGAAAAGTTGCCGCCCTGGAAACATTTGTTCCTTCCTTGACAGCTTGACAAAAGAGTTTCGGAAATCTGCTTCTGTTCGGGTTGCATTTGGGCCGTTCTGAGATCAGCCAAGGTCGGCTGAATGCTGATCGACCTCATTTTTTTTAAAAAAAAATTTTTTTTATAGAGACAGAGATTATTTTGGGGGGAGTTGATATGCCAACTGAGGGCCTTCCCACCCAGGTTTTCCTGCAATAATCTTTGGACATACAGATGGTCACAAAGGTGATTTTTTTCTCAAGAGGCGAATGGAGTTTCTGGTTTGTTTTTTGAAGACGTTTTGCTTCTCCTCCAAGAAGCTTCTTCGGCTCTGACTGGATGGTGGAGAAGGGAAGGATTGATATGCTTTGCAGACAGCTGGTCAACTGCATCTTTTTAGAGAGTCGTTGAGGCCACCTGGAGCCCTCAGGATCTCACCTGAGTGGTGCAAATGAGTATGGAGCCTTCTTGGAACTGCTGAAAAGATTTGTGTTGTAGACTGGAGACAGACGGTGTCGTATCCCTCCCTCTCTGTTGAGAGAGGGACGTACAATTTTGACCTAGATGGCCTCTCTGGCCCCTCTTTTAAAACAGCTGTCCTCTCTGTCCAAAATGTGGACTTTGCTGTCTTCAAACGAGTGGCCTTTGTCTTTTAAATGCAGATGGACTGCTGAATCTAATTCTGATGGGTTTGTTCTCTTGTGTTGTGCCATGTGTTTGTGAAGTGGCTGTTTTGTTTCCCCAATGCATAGATCTGCACATGGCTCACTGCATTGTACTGCATACAACACGTTGGTCATTTGCATCATTTTAGAGAGTCATTGAGGCCACCTGGAGGTTTACCTGTGCCCTCAGGATCTCACCTGAGTGGTGCAAATGAGTGTGGAGCCTTCTTGGAACTGCTGAAAGGATTTGTGTTGTAGACTGGAGATAGACGATGTCCTATCCCTCCCCCTCTGTTGAGAGAGGGACGTACAATTTTGACCTAGGTGGCCTCTTCGACCCCTCTTTCAAACCAGCAGTCCTCTCTATCCAAAATGTGCACTCTGCTGTCTTCAAAATAACAGCCTTTGTCTTTTAAATGCACTGCTGAATCTAGTCCTGATGGGTTTGTTCTCCTATCTTGTGCCATGCGTTTGTGAAGTGGCTGTTTTGTTTCCCCAATGCAGAGATCTGCACATGGAGAGCTGAAGAAGCTTGAGAGATGAGAAGCGAAACGTCTTCAGAGAAAAACCAGAAAGTCCTGAAAGTCTTGAAAAAATGCACCTTTGGGACAACCATGACTGGATGACAGAGAATCTCCAGAGACATTTGGGGTACAGGTAGTCCTCAACTTGTAACCATTCACTTAGTGACTGTTCTAAATTACAGCGGCACTGGAAAAAGTGACTTTACCATTTTTCACGCTTATGACTGTTAAAGCCTCTCCATGGACACGTGATCGAAATTCATGTGCTTGGAAACTGATTCATATTTATGACGGTTACCGTTGTATGATCCCCTTTTGTGACATAATAATAATAATAATAATAATAATAATAATAATAATAATATTTTGACTCTACAAAAAACCACCTTACTCGGAACAGCTTACATTCTCCAACGATATCTTAACAGTTCCTAGGTCCTTGGTTAGGACTCGAGCTGCTGAGCTATTAACCAGCCTCAAAGACTGTGGATCTCACTACAGATTAAATAATAATAATAATAATAATAATAATAATAATAATAATAATAATAATAATAATAATAATAATAATTTTATTTCTATACCGCCCTCCTCTCGAAGGACTCAGGGTGGTGCACAGCCTACTAAAAGCCCAAAAACAAACATCAGTTAAAAATAATTAAAATTAATAAATAATTTAGGCTCAGATTTAAAACCCAACATTTAAAACACCCAATTTTTTAAAAAAAACTTGGATAAGCAAAGTCAAGGGGGAAGCCAGATTCACTTAACAACCTGTTACCCACTTAACAACTGTAGTGATTGGCTTAACGCCTGCGGCAAGACAAGTCGTACAATGGGACAAAACCCACTTAACAAATTTCTCACTGAGCAACATAAATTCTGGGTTCAATTGTGGTCGTAACGTGAGGACTACCTGTATATGGTAGATTTGGAGTATCTCTAGGGGCCAAGTTATGCTGCATCCATCAACTTCAAGGGAGTCTTTTTGAAAAAGTTAATTAAGTGGAGGAGATTTTTAGAGTGGAAAAGAAGACACCCAATTGTTGATGAGAAGAAAATTAACCAAAGCCGCTGCCTCGGTGTGTAATTCATCAGTGTCAAAAAAACAAAACAAAGAAAAACCCCTGTTACCTGTCACACTGCCTGTGCAAGAATACGTTTAATCACATCCGTTAACAACGAACAAGTAAAGGTGAACTCCACTTGAACCTGGGTTAATTTTCCGGTGATTCTGCTCAGGGTCAGGAATCGTGTTGCCCCCACTAAAAATTTCAGGGCTGGGAGAAAGGTTGTGTGAAGGCAAGTCCTCCCTTGCAGGAGTTGGAGCATGGAAGGACCTGAGGGGTCTCTCTGAGCTTGGTGGGTTTCTTGAAGACGTTTCTATGACCCAACTAGGGAACACCATCAGTGCTAGAAGGAGGTTGGGTTTTCAGGGAGAAGGAGGAGGAGGAGGAAGAAGGGAGGCAAACCTCCCGCTCTTCAAGCATTGATGATGTTACTTAGTTGGGTCATGAAATGTTAGCAAGAAACCAGCCAAGCTCAGAGGACACCGAAGACCCGAGACCCCACAGTCCTCCCCTGCCTCCTCCTCTTCCTCTTCTTCTTCTCTTCCTCCTCCTTCCTCCTCTCTTTCCCTCTTCTTCTTCTTCTCCTCCTCCTCCTTCCTCCTCTTCTCCTCCTCCTCCTCCTTCTCTTCTTCTTCTCTTCTTCTTCTCTTCCTCCTCCTTCCCTCTTCTCCTCCTCTTCTTCTCCTCCTCCTGTTCCTCCTCCTCTTCTTCTTTTCCTCCTCCTTCCTCCCCACTCGCCCTCCCTCCTCCTTCTCCTTCCGCCCCTCCCCTCCTCCTCCTCCTCCTTCCTCCTCCTCCTCCTCTTCTTCTCTTCCTCCTTCTTCCTCCCCACTCGCCGTCCCCTCCTCCTCCTCCTCCTCCTCTTCTTCTCCTCCTCCTTTCTTCTTCTTCTCTTCCTCCTCCTTCTTCCCCCTCCCCCTCCCCTCTTTGCTCAAAAGATAAGACACTTTCTTATCTTTTGAGCAAGGCACCACAAACGTCTCTATGTAATCCTGGTTTACTAGATGTCATGTCACCCTAAATGTGGGGTGGTGCAAGAGACAAAGCCAGAAGCAACTAAGCCCCCACAGGCCTCCACCATGTCAGGTGAGGCCTCAGTCAGGACTGGTAGCATCGCACACGGTGGGAATATCGAATATTTTGGTGTCCTGGGTCAGGAGCTCACAGCTTCTCTGCTAAACCATCCATAAACATTCGGTTAGAGGCTGCTTTGAGATCATCCTGGCCTGCGGGCAGATTCACAAAACATGCTAACTATGCAAAGAAGTAATTAGCATCCTTTAGAGAGCCTACTCTAGTGGCCTAGTGGTTTAGACACCGGTTAGACTGTTCACTAGCTGGTGACCTTGGGCCAATCATCGGGAGATGGGGAGTTCTAGTCCCGCCTTAGGTATGAAAACTGGCTGGGTGTGGGAAAACTGGCTGGGAAAACTGTGGCAATCACCAGGAGATGGGGAGTTCTAGTTCCACTTAGGCATGAAAGCTGCCTGGGTGACTTTGGGCCAATTACCAGGAGACGGTGAATTCTAGTTCCACTTAGACATGAAAGCCAGGGGATAATTTTGTGCCAATCATCGGGAGTTCTAGTCCTGCCTTAGGCATGAGAGGCAGCTGGGTGACTTTGGGCCAGGCCGTCTCTCTCTCAGCCCAGTCCACCTCACAGGGTTGTTGCTGTGGGTAAAATAGGAGGAGGAAGGAATAACAGATATGCTCGCCACTTTGAATTACTTGTAAAAATAACAAAGGCAGGATAACAAATAAATAAATCTGATGAAATCATTGCAATGTGATGATGGGATGTGGCTCATTTCTTTATGGGCACCTTTGACCCCAGATGCAGATTTGAGGCTCAGGCAGCCCATTTCTTGCTTTTTTTCCTTCTCTGAAAAATGCAGATATTTTGCTTCTTTGAAGAAGTCCGAAGAAGCCGACAATGACTTTCGATGCAATCAGAGCCACAACCTTCCCCCTCCTGGACCGCCCAGCAGAAATGAAAACATGTTTGAGATCCTTTTATGCACAACTTGCAAATATCTGGAGGTGACCGACGAGGCCAGCCGAGAAGAAGTGAATAATTTAACGTGTCGTGGCACAGCAGAAAATCACAGCTAGGAAACCGGCTAATAAAAGGAGCTCTCGCACCAACAACATTCATTAGAGGTTTTTTACAAAGAGAAAAAGAAAAAAGAGAAAAAAAGAAATATTTTGCCATTTTTTAAAAGCTTTTCAAAGCTTTTAAAAGCTTATCTTTTCAAGGCAGCGTTCCTCAACCTGGATGGACTTCAACTCCCAGAATTCTATAGATAGATAGATAGATAGATAGATAGATAGATAGATAGATAGATAGATAGATAGATAGATAGATAGATAGATATAAATGAAAGATGATAGAAGAAAGAGAGATGGATGCATGGATGATAAATAAGAGATGATAGAGATAGATAGATAGATAGATAGATAGATAGATAGATAGATAGATAGATAGATAGATATAGATAGATGGATGGATGGATAATTAGATAGATGCAATTGAGAGATGATAGAAGAAAGAGAGATGGATGCATGGATGATAAATAAGAGATGATAGAGATAGATAGATAGATAGATAGATAGATAGATAGATAGATAGATAGATAGATATAGATAGATGGATGGATGGATAATTAGATAGATGCAATTGAGAGATGATAGAAGAAAGAGAGATGGATGGATGATAAATAAGAGATGATAGAGATAGATAGGTAGGTAGGTAGGTAGGTAGATGGATAGATAATTAGATATAAATGAAAGATGATAGAAGAAAGAGAGATGGATGGATGATAAATAAGAGATGATAAAGATAGATAGATAGATAGATAGATAGATAGATAGATAGATGATAGATAGATAGATGATAGATAGATAGATAGATAGATAGATGCAATTGAGAGATGATAGAAGAAAGAGAGATGGATGGATGATAAATAAGAGATGATTGAGAGAGAGAGAGAGATGATAAGAAATGAAAGAAGAGGAGGGGGGGCGTCATCAGATCACTTCTTGCTGACTCCACATTTTTAATCTCCAACCTTGTCCTTCAGATCTTTCAAGGGTGCATCCATCACCACTGTCATGAGTTCCTCCACCTTGCTGTGGTCATCTTCTCTTTCTCTTTCCTTCCACCTGTCCCAGAACTATGGATCCCTCAAGAGGGCTGGATCGTTGCAGCTATTGATCGATCGATCGATTGATTGATTGCGCTCAAAATCAGCGTTGTCATCTAGCAAGCACATAGATATTATTCTCCCTGAAGATTTCTCCTCAACGTGGTCCTTCAGCAGTGACTGAGACCTTCTCCTTGCTGCTGGCCATCCTCTTCTCCTTTCTTCCATTTTCCTCAGGATTAAAGTTGAATTAGACAAATCCGTGTTTTAAAAAAAGATTAGTGAATTCCATGCCCTCAAGTCAAGGTCAACTCTAAAGGAGAACATATGTAGATGTTCTCCCTGATGATCTGTGCCCAACCTGGTCCTTCAGCTCTTTGGCCCCATCCAGCTAGGCAAAGCTATTTCATCTGGTGCTTTGACTCTCTTGGTCTCTCTGTTGAGAAAGCGACGGCCAGAACCTTGGTTTCATTGCAGGAAATTCACAAAGTCACATCCCATCTGGTCTCAGTTATTAGCATTCATGGAGGGAGCTTCAGAATTACGATGTGCTTACACCGAAGATGAGCCAGTTGAGACCACAAGGGCATCCAAAGAAATGTAGGGTAGATGCTAAATCTTCCGAAGGGGAGTCCACTTTGAGGCATTATATCTTGTCCTAAATCATCAAAGCTTACTTCAGCAAAATGTCATTCTCGTCTTATAGCCATTTTTCCAAATCTTGGCCATTTGAAGATGCATGGACTTCAACTCCCAGAATTTTGCTGGCTGCAGAATTCTGGGAGTTGAAATCCATCCATCTTGAAGTATGGTGGCTGGGGAATTCTGGGAGATGAAGTCCACCTGTTTTAAAGCATGCTGGCTGGGGGATTCTGGGAGATGAAGTCCACCCACCTTGAAGCATGCTAGCCAGGGAATTCTGGGAATGGAAGTCCACCCCTCTTAAAGCATGCTGGCTGGGGGATTCTGGGAGATGAAGTCCACAGGTCTTAACTTTGCCAAGGTTGAGAAACACTGTTCATGAATGCAGAAAATCCACAACTTACAACCATTTGTTGACTAACCATTCAAAGGTACAATGACCCTGAATAAAGGGACTATTGACCTGACCTCGCACTTATGACCTTTGCAGCATCCCAGGGTCCTTCAACCACCTTTTGCAATCTTCTCAGCTGGTTTTTGACAAGTCAAGTCAATGGGGGAAACAGGATTTATTTAAGGACCTTGTGATTCACTTAACAACTGCAGCTTAACAACCGTGGTGTAAAGGTCATAAAAATCGGGCACGGCTCCCTTACCAACTGCCTTGCTTTAGCAATGGAAATTCTGTTCTCATTTGTGGTCCTAAATCGAGGACTATTGTGAAATGCAAAACAGGCTGCAAGCTGTTTTATTTCCACTCCATAATAAAAATTAGCACACCTGCTTTCTCTTTCTCTCTCTCCCCTCCCCTTCCTTTCAGAAGCTTTGCTGGGAGTTGGTGATAAATTATGGATAGCAATCAAACAAGAAACATCGGCCTGAATGTTTGATATCTGGCTGTGTAATAGATCGGGATTAATTTTATTTTCATTTATTATAAATGCCCAGCTCTTGAGCAGTGAAGGTAGCTCTTTTGCATTCCTGCTTTATCCATCCATCACATGTTACTTAGAGGCCTCCATTGCATGGATAATAAACCACTGAAAATAAAGGTATTTTCCACCCAACCATCCTGGTCAACAGAGGCCATCAAAGGCAGGCTTAAGAAAGTTTGGAAGAAGAAGAAGAGGAAGAGGGGGAGAATGAAGAGAAAGAAGAAGAGGAGGAGGAGGAGAAGGATGGGTGGAGGAGGAAGAGGAGGAGGAAGAAGAGGTGGTGGAGGAGGAGGAAGAAGAAGAAGAGGAGGAGGAGGAGGAGGAGGAGGACAGGAGGAAGAAGAAGAGGAGGAGGAAGAGAAAGAGAAAGAAGAGGAGGAGGAGGACAGGAGGAGGAGGAAGAGGAGGAGGAAGAAGAGGTGGAGGAGGAGGAAGAAGAAGAAGAGGAGGAGGAGGACGGGAGGAAGAAGAAGAGGAGGAGGAACAGAAAGAGAAAGAAGAAGAGGACGAGGAGGAGGAAAAGGAGGAAGAAGAGGTGGTGGAGGAAGAAGAAGAAGAAGAAAATACTTGGTTGACACCTAGAATGCTGGCTAAAGGGATGCGGTGACTCAGTGGCTAAGATGCTGAGCTTGTCGATCAAAAGGCCGGCAGCTCAGAGGTTCGAATCCCTAGTGCCGCATAACAGGGTGAGCTCCCGTTCCTTGTCCCAGCTTTTGTCAACCTAGCGGTTCGAAAGCACATAAAAAATGCAAGTAGAAAAATAGGGACCACCTTTGGTGGGAAGGGAACAGCGTTCCGTGCGCCTTTGGCTTTGAGTCATGCCAGCCACATGACCATGGAGACGTCTTCGGACCGCGCTGGCTCTTCGGCTTTGAAACGAAGATGAACACTGCCCCCTAGAGTCAGGAACAACTAGCACATATGTGCGAGGGAAACCTTTATCTTTACCTAGGATGCTGACAGCAACCTGTATCAACCATCAGCGCCAATCAATGATATGTGTGATACGTTTTTAAATGTTCAATTGACTGAGTTTTATGTTTAAAGAATAAAAGAGATGATGATAATAACAGTAACAATAATAACAGTAGTAGTAGTAGTAGTAATGAATAAAAAGGCAGAAGTTTTCCAGCAGAAGTAATTTTACCTAGATTGTCTTAAGGAATTTCCTTAAATTGAATTTATTTCACAGTCTCCATCGTCATAGCCACCGGAATAGATTTCATTGGAATACTGCAATCAGTCCTAAATTCTTCCCTGAGTGCTGATTGTCCAAATATCTGTCGAAAACCTGCTGTCCAGTGATGGCTTTGCTTCTTTCAGGATGGAAGAGGGAGATCAAAACAGTATTTCTCAATTTTGGGAATTTTAAAATGCTGGCTGGGGAATTCTGGGAGTTGAAGTCCACAGGTCTTAAAGTTGCTGAGTTTGGAAATCCCTGTACAACTTTGGGCTCTGAAATTCTCAAAATCTCGCATAGCATCTCCGGATGGATGGATGAAAAGAAGAGCATGGCCATTTTTCTTCCTTTGAATTATCTTTTATTTTACTTCCCTGCTTTGCAGCTTTGAAGAGATAAGAAGAAAAGCCAGATAGGAAAAGAGACAGAAACCCGGAACATATTACTATCTCTGGTGGACATGTCCTAAGGTGAAAAAATATTGGGTTAAAACTAGAAGGTGGATAGAAGAGATAATTAAAAGACCCTTGGTGGCGCAGCAGACTAAAGTGCTGTTAAGTAGCACCAGCTGCCTGCAATTACTGCAAGTTCGAATCTCACCAGGCTCAAGGTTGACTCAGCCTTCCGTCCTTTCAAGGTAGGTAAAATGAGGACCCAGATTGTGGGGGCAATAAGCTGACTTTGTATAAAAAAGAACACCGCTTGGGGGGCCCCCGAAAGCCCTACTAAGCAGGTATATGCAAAAGTATGAAGGCTATTGCTTAACGCATTGTAAGCCACCCTGAGCTTCCAGAGAAGGGTGGCATATAAATCAAACTAATAAATAAATAAATAAATAAATAAATAAATAAATAAATAAATAAATAATAAGGTGGACTTGAAACCAGAAACATTTTTACTGGGGATACTGAATAGAACCTACAGGAAAGAAATTGGATATTTAATTTTGCATATAATTACAGCGGCAAGGATAGTCTACTCACAGTCCTGGAAAAGTGAAAAAAAACCTCTAACAGAGGAAGAAACAGGAAAATTCTGGACTGTGCGGAGATGGATAAATTAACGAAAGAAATAAAAGAAAAAGAAGATACAGAATATTATCCAGTATGGAATAAGTGGTATGATTGGCTAAAAACTAGGGAAGGTAAAAGGGAATAAATGGTGTGATAAACGTGTAAAATATTGTAAATGGATAAAACTAGAAATAAAGGGACGATAAAGATAAAAACAATAAAGAATGAGAAAAATGGGGAATGTAGAAAGTAAGAGGAACGAAACTGATATGTAAAAAGACACACACAGGGTGTGTTGATGTTTTGTATGTTGTGTTGTGTTGTGTTGTTGTAAAATCAATAAAAAGATTTTTTTTTTAAAAAAAGGAAAAGAGACAGAAAAGGGGGAAAAATATTTTTCTTAAAAAGATAAATAAATACTCGAGATTTATCATCCTACGGGGAAAATAGTAGTTAGAATTTGTCCGCTGTTAAAAAAATAACATAAAATAAAGGAGCTGACCTCTGGCAATATAAGGAACGCAGTTGTGATTTGTTCAATGTCCAGAAAAATCAAAAGCTCGAGGATTTGTTTGTAGAGCTAACAGATGAGATTCACAGTCCGAGAGCTGAATTGGGGATTAAAAAACACAATTGATATATTCATATCATCATCATTTAACGACACCATAATCCCTTGCGGGGTGGAGCCTGGGCAATTGAATGGAGCTGTGTGTTTATTGGCCCGATGCCTTTCCTGTCGCCAGTGCGGAATTTTGTTCAGCAGAGATATTCTCATTGTGCCCAGAGAGAGAAATATCTGCCTCTACCTAGGATTGAACTCACAGCCTCCTGATTGTGAGGTGAGAGCTCCATCTCTAGGCCACCGCACACTCTAGTTGATGTATTCATATCCAAGTAATTAAATTGTGTCATGGACTACAAATCAGTTTTTCTCAAGCTTGTCAGCTTTCCGATGGGTGGACTTCAACTCCCAGAATTCCCCAGCCAGCTGGCTGGGGAATTCTGGGAGTTGAAGTCCACCCATCGGAAAGCTGGCAAGCTAGAATAATTATTATTATTATGGAGAGAGGAAAATATCTCAACCGGATATTACAAATACAGATAGTCCTCAACATATTGAACGCCAGAATTTCCTTGGCTAAGCAAGGCGGTTGCTAAGTAAGTCACGCCCGATCTTACGACCCGTTTTGTCCTCGCTGTGTAGCGAACCCACAGCAGTCGTTAAGTGAATCATGTGGTCGTTGAGCGAATCCGCCTTCCCCCCCCCATTGACTTTGCTTGTCAGCAGCCAGCTGGGAAGGCCATAAAGGGGGAACACATGTCCCCAGAACAGCTCACACCGTCATAAATACGAACCGGTTGCCAAGTATCCAAATTCTGATCATGTGACTTTGGAACTGGTGAAATGGTCGTAAGTACGAGGACCGGTTGGGAGTCACTTTTTCCCAGGGCTGTTGTAACGCCAAACGGTCACTAAACGAACGGCCGTAAGTCAAGGACTACCCATATAAGAAAGGCAGAGAACTGAGCTCGTAGATGAGACATTGAAATTGGATGGGGAATGAATCCAGTTCTTCAACTTACAACCACAACTGAGCCCAACATTTCCATTGTTAAGTGATACATTCGATGAGTTTTGCCCCGTGTTACTGTCTTACCACCGTTGTTAAGCGAATCCCTGCAGTTGTTCATCACAAGGTCGTTAAACGAAACCGGCTTCTGACGTTGCTCATCAGAAGGGGCTCACGTGACAATGGGACCGTCATAAATATGAGTCAGTGGCCAAGCCTCTGAGTTTTGATCACATGACCACAGGGATGCGGTGACGGTCGTTAAGTGTGAAAAATGCTTTTTTTAGTGCCGTTTTAACTTTGGTCACTAAACGAACGGTCGTAAATCCAGGACTCCCTGCGCTGCACTCGCCTGGTGTTTCTCTCTCGTGCCTTGGACCAAACAGACACTAAGTGAACCGTAAATTCAAACAAAATCGGGGAATAGATTTAGATCCGGGTCACGATGTCAACAGAAGCTGCTCTATGCTTGATGATGGAGTTTCTCCCTCGGCTGTTTTTTTTTTTCCTCCTTTTTTTATTGCTTTTTAAATTGCTTTTAATGCACATTTTTACGATGTTGTTTTTGATGGCAAAGACAGCCATCCGGATAAATTTGCTAAATAAATCAAGCGGTAAAGAGAAGACGACATCCAAGCAAGGTTAAAAGCCCGTCACATTTCCTTCCCCTGCTGGGCTCCCACAAAACTTGGTTTTCAACTAACCCGGTTAAATCTGTGGTGGGAACACCGTTGTTGCCTTTTCCACGTGGGTCAAAATGAGCCGGGAGCGACTCCATCCGAAAAACGAATCTGGCCTCTTTACAGATCCATTTAAAAAAGGAGGAATTTTTTTTTTTTTTTGGCTTTTTTTCCCCTCAAGTGATGATGAAGCAGATGGAACGCTAAGCCCATAAAAAAAAAAATCTCTTTGCAAAATTAAAATGTAATTTTCCAGGCCGTAAATCAAGATTCAGCATCAAGAGATCCAGGCAAGAAACAAGCCTGATTTTGGGGCTGTGCTCCATGATTTACTCAGGACTGTTCTGTTAATAACTCTCTCATTCCCTGGTCCACCACCACCCCATCTCAAATATATCTTTATCCATAAGTCATCATCGTCTTTTAAAGTCCCCATAATCCCTTGCGGGATGGAGTCTTGGGCAACTGAATGGAGCTAAGTGTTTACTGGCCGGATGCCTTTCCTGTTGCCAATGCGGAGTTTTGTCCAGCAGATATATTCTCAGTGTGCCCAGAGAGAGAAATATTAGCCTCTACCTAGGATCGAACTCACAGCCTCCTGATTGTAAGGCCAAAGCTCCGCCTCTAGGCCAACTGCGCCACTCTATCTTTATCCATAAGTGGAGGCTAAAAATATATTTATGAGCCTCCATCCTCTCTTTGAAGCAGAACAAATCTCCTTCCTTTGCTTTCATCAGAAATTTGATAATTATCGAAGAACCGAGAATGTTTGCAGTTCTTCAAACTTGACAAGTGGAAGGTACCATTTTCCTGCTTTCTTAAAAAATAAAATTCCTTTAAAAGGAAATACAGGGAGTTCTTGACTTAGAACCTTTCGTTTAGTGACCGTTTGAAGTTGCAACGGTACTGAAAGAAGCGACTTAAGACCATTTTTCACACTTACGACCGTTGTAAGTCGGAGGATCAAAATTCAGAAGTTTGGCAACTGACTCATATTTATGACGATAACAGTGTCCCGGGGTCACTTGATCCCCTTTCTGTCGAGCAAAGTCAATGTGGAAGCCGGATTCACTTAATGACCGTTACTAACAATTGCAGTGATTCACTTAGTAACAGCGGTGGAGAAAGATCACGAAATGGGGCGAAACTCCCTTAACAACCATCTTGCTTAGCAATGGAAATTATGGGTTCGAATGTGGTCGTTAAGTCAAGGACTACCTGTAATCAGAGGCTGGCGTGCCTGCAAGACAGCGTTATTCAAGCAAATCCTTGGAACTCCCCACCACTTGCTTTAAGGCTGCCTGGCAGGAACCACAAACTGTTTTGAAACAATAAAATTTGGTTTGCTTGAATTGGTTTCTTCTTTGGCTTTGTGATTAATTTTTTGCTGATTCCCTTGAGGTTTTTTTGGCTTCGTTGTGCAAGATTTGTTTTTTGGATCAGAAAGAGAAAGAGAGAGAGAGAGAGAAAGCAAGCAAGAAGGAAAGAAAGAAGAAAGGAAGGAAAGTAGGAAAGAAGGAAAGAAAGGAGGAAAGAAAGAAAGGAAGGAAGGAAGGAAGGAAGGAGAGAAAGGAGAAAGAAGAAAAGGAAGAAAAAAGGAAGGAAGAAAGGGAGGAAGGAAAGAAGGAAAGAAAGAAGGAAAGAAAGAAGAAAGGAAGGAAAGAAGGAAGGAAGGAAAGAAAGAAAGAAGAAAGAAAGAAAGAAAGAAAGAAAGAAAGAAAGAAAGAAAGAAAGAAAGAAAGAAAGAAAGAAAGAAATTTCCTTATTCCCTCCAAAGACACCCTTGGAAAGCATTTTCTTCTGCTTTCATTCAGCTTACCAGAAAGAAAAAAAAAAGAACATTTCAACGTGAATTAATCAGCTGAAACCCAATTGTCACAGAATCACTGCAACTGATGCCTGCATGTAAATCATCTATTTTAAGGAACTGCAGCTGGGTTTCACAATGCCCTCCCAAGGACTGCATCTTTCCATCCTTCTGACTCCGAATTTCCAGTTTCATATTTTTTATTAGTTATAAAATATGGTAAAATACAGAAAACGAAGGTAAATAGAAAAGCGGTGGGGAGGAAGAGGGAGACGAGAAGTGAGGAAGGATAAGAAAAAGAAACTGGAAAACTTCTCTCTGTTGCAGTAAAATAAGGCATTGACATCAAATCTCAACTTTTTGCTTTTTTCATAATAATATGGACCAGCCATTTCTGTAAAGATCTTATCAATCTACTCGGTAAAACCCATAATCAAACTTTCATTCTTCTCCACATCAAGCACGAGGTTCAGAAACGTTTTCAACGTGGAAACAAAAGCACTGTATGTTCTTTTCTTTAATCAAAGTGGTCAGTTTAAGCAACTCCATTCACTTCTGCAATCCTTCATCCCTGGTGGGAATCGAACTGTCCTTCCATCTCTGTGCATACAATATTCTTGCTGCGGTCAAAATATATAATAACGAAGTTCCAAATTTTTCCCCCAGTTCTCTTTCCATGAGGCCCAAAAGGAAAAGTTCTCCGAATTTCCAACCCAGCAAACTAACATTGAAATAAACTGTAGAAATTCAAAATTTGGAGCCTGTCGCTCTCTTTTCGACCAATCCCACCTCGTAGGGTTGTTGTTGTTATGGGAAAATAGGAGGTGGGGATATTAAGGAGGTTGATATATTAGATTTTTATCCGGCCTTTATTACTTTATAGGTAACTCAAGGTAGCAAACATGCCTAATAGTCTTTCCTCCTCTATTTTCCACACAACAACCCTGTGAGGTGGGTTGGGCTGAGCGAGGGACTGGACCAAAGTCATCCAGCCAGCTTTCATTCCTAAGGTGGGACTAGAACTCACCGTCTCCTGGTGATTGGCACAGAGTCATCCAACTGTCTTTCATGTCTAAGGCGGGACTAGAACTGACAGTCTCCTGGTGATTGGCCCAGTGTCACCCAGCCAGCTTTCATTCCTAAGGTGGGACTAGAACTCACTGTCTCCTGGTGACTGGGCCAAAGGCACCCAGCCAGCTTTCATGTCTAAGGCGGGACTAGAACTCACAGTCTCCTGGTGATTGTCCCAGTGTCACCCAGCCAGCTTTCATGCCTAAGGTGGGACTAGAACTCACTGTCTCCTGGTGATTGGGCCAAAGTTACCCAGCCGGCTTTCATGCCTAAAACGGAACTAGAACTCACTGTCTCCTGGTGATTGGCCCAGTGTCACCCACCCAGCTTTCATGTCTAAGGCGGGACTAGAACTCACTGTCTCCTGGTGATTGGGCCAAAGGCACCCAGCCAGCTTTCATGTCTAAGGCGGGACTAGAACTCACTGTCTCCTGGTGATTGGGCCAAAGGCACCCAGCCAGCTTTCATGTCTAAGGCGGGACTAGAACTCACTGTCTCCTGGTGATTGGCCCAGTGTCACCCACCCAGCTTTCATGTCTAAGGCAGGACTAGAACTCACTGTCTCCTGGTGATTGGGCCAAAATCACCCAGCTGGCTTTCATGCCTAAGGCAGGACTAGAACTCACAGTCTCCTGGTGATTGCTCCAAAGGCACCTAGCCAGCTTTCATGTGAATTCTGACTTTTGCTTTTCTGAACCCAACTTTAATTTTACAGGCATCCAAGTTTTAAAAAAAACAACAAAGCTCATTTTAGAAGTTGCCTTTCCTTGCCCAACATCAAATTAGCCCCAGTTTATGTTTTGTTTTAAATTAGTCATCAAAGCAGGCGCCCGCACCCGGGACTGCAAAAAAATAAAAAAATAAAAAAAATCAAGGATATGTATTCAATATTGGAACATAAAAAGAACTTTTACCGCAATGTTGTTTAGCAGCTCATTAATCCTTAACGACATCTCTGTGAAGGTAGCTATTAACGTTAAAAATTTTTCCATCTTCTGGATGAAGGCGTAAATCAGAGAGGTAAATAAACATCTCAGAGTGATTAGATCTCGCAGCTTGGTACCAATCTGGGCCAGCCAGGCTGCCTAGAACTTTCGATGGAGGGATGTCCAAAGTCTTTGAACTTCGCTTTTGATCCTTTTTCCCTGCTAATTTCGCCTCTGGTGGTCTCTAGAGAAGGGAAGGGGCCCTCGATTATTTCCAGCCCCCACTAATCATTTTGAGGGCGTGGTGCAGATTTTTTATATCGGATCCTTGGTGCTCTCTCAGCCGGACTGTTTTCTTGCAGAGATCTCCTTACCAAACTAGGCGCTAGAAGGGAGTGGAGTTTGTCGAGAGGAGGAAGAGAACTGTGGGATCCTTGGTATTCTCTGAGCTTGGTTTTTTTTCCGTGCAGACGTTGGATGACCCAACTAAATAACATCATCAGTGTTCAAAGGGAGTGGGGTTTGTCGAGAGAAGGAGGAAGAAGACTGGCCTCCTTGGTGCTCCCTGAGTTTGGTGGTTTGCAGACGTTTTGTGACCCAAGTAGGGAACATCATCAGTGCTAGGAGGGGAGAGGTTTGGGGGGGGAGAGAGGAGGAGGAAGAGGAGGAGGAGAACAATGACTGCGGGGTCCTTGGTGCTCTCTGAGCTTGGTGGTTCTCTTGAAGATATTTCGTGATCAACCCAGGTGATATCATCAGTGTTAGGGGGGAACAGGGTGTGCAGAGGGGAGGAGGAGGAGGAGGAGGAGAAGGGGGAGGAGGGGGAGGAGCTCGGTCCTTGGTGATCTCTAAGCTTGGTAGTTTTCTTGCAAACTAGGGAATTTCATCAGTGTTAGGAGGCGATGGATTTGTGGAGAGGAAGAGGAGGAGGAGGAGGAGGAGGAGGAGGAAGAGGAGGAGGAGGAGGGGAAGGGGAAAGGGGACTGTCATTGGTGCTCTCTAAGCTTGCAGATTTTCTTGCAGACATTCCGTGACCCAACTCGGGACCATCATCAGTGCTAGTGAGTGTGGAGTTTGCTCCCTGTTTAAATCCAATAGCTTTGCCTACATAGTGCGGGAGGGGTGGAGTTTTCTCCTGGGCAGTGCCTTCATTAGAATGTTCTTTACTGTTTGACCATTTGTTTGGAGGAGGAGGAGGAGGAAGGAGCTTGAAATATGTTCAGTGCAGGGGTGAAATGCTACTGGTATGGGCCGGTTCGCCCGAATCGGTAGTAAAAAAAATAAATAAATTCCGACACTTTTTAAGCATTTTTTTTACTACCGGTTCTCTGGAAGGTAAGTAGAACAGTGTGTGTGTGTGTGTGATTAGCTGTGGCGCACGTGGGAACATTTTTTTAACCTTTTAAAAGCACTTTTACACTACCAGCTAAAAGCGAATAGGCTGTAGCCATGCGATTGTCGGAGCCTTTTTTTAAAAAAAAATTTAAAGCATTTTTTTACTACCTATTCGCCCAAGCCGGTAGTAAGAAATGCTTTAAAAAAATTTGTTTTAAAGATTCCCACGTGCGCCACAGCTGATCACTCCCTTCCGCGCTATTCTACTTACCTCCCCAAGCCTCCTTTTGGCACCCACTGCGCATGCCAGAGAACCGGTAGTAAACTGGTTCAGATTTCACCACTGGTTCAGTGGCCTTGAGTTATTGATAAAAATAATAAATAGCGATCAAAAATAATAAATCAAAAATAAAATCTATGATTTTGGCAGCGCCCCACTTGTCTCGCTCAACATTTCACGCAACACCAGACCAAACCGGTTAAAAATTCTGCAGGTGCACCTATCATGGAAACACAGAATAAGAGAGTTGGGAGGGACCTTGGAGGTCATCTAGTCCAACCCCCTTCGCAAGCAGGAGACCCCATAGCATTCCGGGCAACTGACTGTCCAACCTCTCTTCTTAAAAACCTCCAGTGATGGAGCACCCACAAAGGCAACCCACTGATTAATTTTCCTCCTCCTCTTTGTCCTCCTCTCTGCAACCCCCTTTCCTTCTAGCACAGATGATGTAACTTAGCTGGGTAATGAAATGTCTCCAAAACAACTAAACTCAGAAAGAGTACTAAGGACCCCACAGTTCTCCTCCTCCTCCTCCTCTTCTTCCTCTCCACAAATCTCACTCCCTTGGTTTGGGAAAGAAGGAAGGAGAAGAAAGATGTAGAAAGATAGGGAAAATAAGGAAGGAAGGAGAGAAGAACGTGGATGAAAAGAAGGAAGAAGGCAGGAAGTGACGGCAAGGAAGGAGAAAAAAGGGAGGAACAGCAGAAGAAAAGGCAAAGCAGGAAGGAAGGAAGGAAAGAAGGAAAGGAGGAAGTGGAGAAAAGGAAGAAGGAAGGGAGGCAGGCAGGAAGGAAGGAAGGAAAGAAGGAAGGAAAAGAAAGAGGCAAAAGAAGAAAAAGAAAGCAAGAAATATATACATATACAAACCTTACACCAGCATTTCATTTAACATCTGTCAAATTGTAGAATTTATAACCCGAGCAAACTCTGTCCTTTCCTGGTGGCCAGCGAGAGCATCGATGCCAGCTGAGAAACGCTGATGCCACCGATCGCTTTAAGCATGTCCAACCTTTTCCCTTACTTCAGCACGGGACCGAAAAGAAATTAAATGCCAGTAAATCAGATTCATTACAGGGGAGCTGAAGGAAGGAGCTGCCGAATGCTGACTCTCGGAAAGCCAAGGAGAGGCTGGAAAAGGGCCACAGTGATTCTCTGGACTTTGATGGACACTGCTCTCCCCACCCAGGAGGAGAAATGTTGGGGGTCAGCGATGCCCAGCGGCTGTTGTGGGGGCCACACACTTCGCTTCTTCTCCTCAGGGTCTGCTTTGTTAAATCAATCCCTTCCCAAATGAACTGAATGGGCTGGAATTGCACAAAACCCACAATCGCTATGCCACAAGGAAAAGGACTGAGGGGGGACGAGGACGAGGAGGAGGAGGGGGAGGAGATCGACTGTGGGCTTTACCTACAAGTAGCTTTTTTGTAGTGTTGGAAGAAATGTCCATCTGGGTTCAGTTCCAAGTGGGGAGAAAGACCCTGGAAACATAGTGGCTGCTGGGAAAGATGGTTTTAATGGTGGACAGGATCCAATGCCTTGAAGATCTTGGGCGAAGAAAAAAAAAGGGAAGAGACGCTCAGAGTGCCCTCTTTGGGCTTTTGAATTTGAGCTTGTATTCTGATTGGTGGTTAAGACTCCCATGGAGCCATGCAGGGGTAACTTTGTAAGTTGTCTGTGTCCCAGGCTTGGTTGAGCCTTGCTGAGTGATGATGTAATGAAAGGGGCTTTGGGCAATTCCTACTATGGCTCCGCCTGAAGGAGGTAGAACTTTGTTAGGTAGACTGGGCCTTCATGGCCCATTGACAAACGTGGAGGGGTGAGTTTCAAGCTCAGAATGCATGAAGTCCACAGTCCTCGTCCTCCTCCTCCCTCTGCAAATCCGCACCCCTTCTAGAACTGATGACATTACCTACTTTAGGAAACGAGAGTCCTGTGAGAAAACAACCCCCATCTCATGAGAGCACCCAGGAGCCCTCAGTTCCATTATCCTCAGCCTCGGTTTCACTGCTTTGGACAAGTTTAGACCAGAGCATCCATGATTATAAGAGGCCTGGACACCTGGCCCCAGGAGAACCCGCAGGATGCTGGCATCTCTGAAAATGGGCCCCTCCTGTGTGACTCCCAACTGCCTTTAGCAATTCAACTCTCTCTGCAGTTTTACATCGCTTGCAAAACGGGTCTCCATCTGTGGCTCGAAGATCCTTCCATTCGCTTCGGTTGGGTCTCTTGCCTCGATCAAAAGCTCTTTGTTGCAAAAAGACACCCAGGAAAGGGTTAGCTGCTCTCCGCTTCCGTCAAACACCCCCCCCCCCCCACACACACACAATTTTAATTACTGTCTTGTCATTGTTCACAGCAAGAACCTCATCACTTCTGAGCAAAGCTTTTACAAAGTCTTTCTATCAAGCATGCTCCCTGCTGGAGAAGATTAAGGAGGTAGAAGGAGAGGGGGCACAGCAGGCCTCCGAGGATGGATGGAAGGAAGGAAGGAAGGAAGGAAGGAAGGAAGGAAGGAAGGAAGGAAGGAAGGAAGGAAGGAAGGAAGGAAGAAGGGAGGGAGGCATTTCACTTGGTTATGGCATAGAATAGAATAGAATAGAATAGAATAGAATAGAATAGAATAGAATAGAATAGAATAGAATAGGGAAAGGGAAAGGGAAAGGGAAAGGGAAGGGACAAGAAGAGTAGAGAAGAGAAGGGAAGGGAAGGGAATAATGAGAAGAGAAGAGAAGAGAAGAGAAGAGAAGAGAAGAGAAGAGAAGAGAAGAGAAGAGAAGAGAAGAGAAGAGAAGAGAAGAGAATGTGAAGGAATAGGAATAGGAATAGGAATAGGAATAGGAATAGGAATAGGAATAGAATAGAATAATAAATAGAATAGAATAGAATAGAATAGAATAGAATAGAATAGAATAGAATAGAATAGAATAGAATAGAATAGAATAGAATTCTTTATTGGCCAAGTGTGATTGGACACACAAGGAATTTGTCTTGGTCATACGCTCTCAGTGTACATAAAATAAAAGATACGTTCATCAAGAATCATAAGGTACAACACTTAATGATAGTCATAGGGAACAAATAAGCAATCAGGAAACAATATCAATATAAATCATAAGGATACCAGCAACAAAGTGACAGTCATACAGTCATAAGTGGAAGGAGATGGGTGATGGGAACGATGAGAAGATGAGTAGTAGTGCAGACTTAGTGAATAGTGTGACAGTGTTGAGGGAATTAGTTGTTTAGCAAAGTGATGGCATTCGGGGAAAAACTCTCCTTGTGTCTAGTTGTTCTGGTGTGCAGTGCTCCATAGCATCGTTTTGAGGGTAGGAATAGAAACAGTTTATGCCCAGCATGCGAGGGGTCTGTAGATATTTTCACAGCCCTCTTTTTGACTCATGCAGTAGACAGGTCCTCCATGGAAGGCAGGTTGGTAGCCATTGTTTTTTCTGCAGTTCTAATTATCCTCTGGAGTCTGTGTCTGTCTTGTTGGGTTGCGGAACCAAACAAGACAGTTATAGAGGTGCAGATGATCGACTCAATAGTTCCTCTGTAGAACTGGATCAGCAGCTCCTTGGGCAGTTTAAGCTTCCTGAGTTGGCGCAGAAAGAACATTCTTTGTTGTGTTTTTTTGATGACGTTTTTGATGTTGAGTGTCCATTTTGGGTCTTGAGATATGGTAGAACCTAGAAATTTGAAGGTCTCTACTGTTGATACTGTGTGTCCAGTATTGGTGTAAGTATGGGAGGGTTTCTCCTAAAGTCCTCCACCATTTCTAAAGTTTTGAGTGTGTTCAGTTCCAGATTGTTCTGGTCGCATCACAAAATGAGCAATTGTAAATCAAGGATTAACCTGTTTGGAATTAACACGGACAAACATTAGCACGTCATAAGCTTAGAGTCATTTGAAGTTCAGCTGACGTAGCCATGATGTTCCCCAGCAAGCCTCTCTTCTTAACCAGTTTTCTTGAGGGTCTCACAACACAAGCCAGGATACCTGCTTGGAGAAGAAGAGACGGAAGCCACAACAAAGAAGGCTTAAAAAATTGTATTTCCTCCTAGCTCTTGGTTCAGGTCCAACCTATCTACCTATATTTAACTGGTCTATTTTTGAACGTGACTCAGGAGAGGCTCACGAAAAAAATAATAATATCCTCCTCATTGAGCAAATGGAATTTATTACCCTAAGAGAAATGAAAGGATCAGCCTGTTTGGGAGAAAGAGAGAAAGAGAGAGAGAGAGAAAACTCGGATAGTTACACGGTGGCTGGAATTGAAATAAACTATCAATCCTTCTTAGTCAATTCAATGTTTGGTTTGTCCCATATATTTTAAACAAGGCACCCAGGTTTCCACAGATCTTGCACCACAATTAGGAAAGCGAAAATATCCCCATCCCCTTCTCATTGTTGTTCCCCACATTCAATTGCAGTGCTATTTGCATCCAAAATAAAATCTTTTATTGAATGTCGAGCGTTTGGGGTGGTTTTGTGTTTGTGTTCTTTTTTTGATGTCAAGAGAAAACAGGTGCCTGGCCATCTGCAGGTATCCCAAGTGGAAGCTGTTTTGAGAGTACACACTGATTAAATGCCAAGTTGTTTTCAGTTGAGCTGGGGTGAGCTTTTATTTCTTTATTTATTTATTTTACGGTTGCTGTGATTGTGAGGCCAAATGGCTGCAATCACTCAAATCTGACTGCCTTCAGTTTGACTTTTATGATTCAGTCAGAAGAGAGAGGGGAAAGGAACTTGAAGGTCCTCTAGTCCAGGGGTCAGCAACCTTTCGGACTTCAAGGACCACTAAATTCATAATTTTAAATCCCGCGGACCACTAATGTGATCTGCCTAATGACAGGCTGGGGTGGTGGGGGCTAGGTGGTCATGTGATCGGGTGGGTGTGGCCAACTCAATGTCACTCACATCGAGGGGTGCCTCGACGGCCTCTACCCACCCCACCCTACCCCACCCCGCCCTCCCCTCCCACACCACATATCAGGCTTAGCAAAAAGGATCTCATTTGTAACTAAAACCTAGCATGGCTTAACAGAATAAAAATAGAATAGAATGGATTGGAATGGAAGAGGAGAGGAGAGGAGAGGAGAGGAGAGGAGAGGAGAGGAGAGAGTGGAGAAGAAAAGAGAAGAGAAGAGAAGAGAAGAGAAGAGAAGAGAAGAGAAGAGAAGAGAAGAGAAGAGAAGAGAAGAGAAGAGAAGAGAAGAGAATAGGAAGAGAAGAGAAGAGAAGAGAAAATAGAAGAATAGAATAAAATAGAAGAGAAGAGAATAGGAAGAGAAGAGAAGAGAGAATAGAATAGAATAGAATAGAATAGAATAGAATAGAATAGAATAGAATAGAATAGAAAAGCAGAGTTGGAAGGGACCCTAGAGGTCTTCTAGTCCAACCCCCTGCTTAGGCAGGAAACCCTACACCACTTCAGACAAAGGGTTATCCAACCTCTTCTTAAAAACTTCCAGTGTTGGGGCCTTCACAACTTCTGCAGGCAAGTCGTTCCACTTAGTAACTGTAAATCAAAAGAGTCGGAAGGAGACCTTGGAGGTCTTCTGGCTCAACCCTTGCTCAAGCAGAAGACCCTATGATACCATGATGTCAGTCACTTGTCTGAAAGGGTATAGGCTCTCCTGCTCGAGCCCGGGGCTGGACTAGAAGGCCTCCGAGGTCCCTTCCAGATCCATTCTGATGGATGGAACCCACCCTCGCAGAGAGACCAAGATCTCCGCAGCCTGAGGGAAACAACCTTAAATACCAGAGTAATTACCACCCTATTTCCTTCCTAGGGAAGACGTCTGCTTTAATGAAGATGACATCCAGCAGCGCTGAGGAACCGAAGGTATTAAATCTGTCTGCTGGTAGGAGACACAACTAATTTAATTGTCCTGCTGGAAAAGTGATTAGTATTTCAGCAGGCCTATGCAAAAGGGACACCATGCAAAGGGGGGGCCCAGGTATCCATTCTAGCGAGGGGCAAATTTCCTAGATATAAAAGTTCAGAAGTCGGAGCATCACTCTGCAGCTACAGTATTAGCCAGGACAGAAATTTGGGGCTCAGTTGTGGTCGTTAAGTCGAGGACAGCACAGGCACTACAAGGGGCCTTGGAGGTCTTCTAGTCCAACCCCCTTGTTAAGGATATTGTTGTTGTGTTACCAACCAGCAGAGTGTAGAGGACAGAGAAACATTGCTGAGAGCAAGGAATAAGAGATGTGCAAACTGGTTTATCGAAAGTTTACTTTAGAGTGAAAAAAACCATCTCATAGCCTTTTAAACTACCCAAGTCTTTGCCAGTTAAATCAGTCCAGTGATTTAACATGAATATGTATTATATGACTTTAAGTTTTACTGCTGTATCGTCGTAATGCTGAGTCATGCTGTCATAATCACTAATTGTAAACGTATTTAAGAAGGGAACTGTAATGTAGTCAGTTGATGATATGCTACCATTGTGTGAAGAGCTGCTACCATTGTGCTATCATCGTGGATGGATAGCTTCTTACTATACAAACAGTAGTTGGTTAGAATAACAAGCTCACTCTGATACACAAACCACGAGGGTAGCAGGTCCATCCACGATGATAGCACGATGGTAGCAGCTCCTCACACGACGGTAGCATATCATCAACTGACTACATTCTAGTTCCCTTCTTAAATACATTTAGCAATTATCTAATGACAGCATGACTCAGCATCACGACGATACAGCAGTAAAACTGTACAACAGTAAAACTTAAAGTAATACATATTCATATTAAATACATATTTAATACATATTCATGTTAAAGTCACAGAACACATATATTGCCTGGACAACCTGTGAGGCTCAGACCATATCCTAACACCTCTGCTCGAGCATGCCATTCCAGACAAAGGCCTCTTCTTAAAAACCTCCAGTGCCGGAGCACCCACAACTTCTTGTGGCAAGCAGTTCCACCGATGGATTGATTGATAGTCTAAGTAGGTGGCTCAGTGGCTAAGACACTGAGTTTGTCGATCAGAAAGGTTGGTAGTTCGGCGGTTCGAATCCCTAGTACAGGTCTCCTGTGTGAGAAGGCAGTTGGACCAGATCAGTGTTTCTCAACCTTGGTAGCTTGAAGATGGGTGGATTTCAACTCCCAGAATCCCCCAGCCAGCAGCGCTGGCTGGGGGATTCTGGGAGTTGAAGTCCACCCATCTTCAAGCTACCAAGGTTGAGAAACACTGGACTAGATGATCTCCAAGGTCCCTTCCCTGTTACTGTTACTGATTCATTGTTCTAACCGTCGGGAAATTTCTCCTTAGTTCTAGTTCCGAGTTCTTCTTAATTCCTGCAAACCGCTCTTTGTAAATTTTAGTCTCTAGTCTGCTAAGCATCTTTGTTGCTCTTCTCTGCACTGATTCATTTATTTATTATTATTTTATTATTAAAATGTATATGCTGCCCTTCTCCCATAGGACTCGGGGCAGTTCACACGATAAAAACAAGTACAATGATGATGACAATGCAATATTATTTAGGATCCTCCCCCCCAAGAAAAATTAGACAGGTTGGGATAAGTTGTATTTTTTTGCCTGCTTTCTGTTGGAGGGATGGGGGTGGTGGTGAAAATCCATTCTTCTTCTTTTAACTCCGTTCATCCTTCTTTCGAGCACATTAAAGACTCCGGCAAATGAGGAGGCTTTGAGACTGACAATCTAATTACATGCAGAAAGCGAAGAGAGAGAGAGAGAGAGAGAGAGAAAATAATTTGTTTTGCAGAAAATAAAAAATAAAGATTGCAACCGGGGGTAGGAAATTTAGTCTCTTAATTGAATCTCGGATTCCATGAAATGCTCGAGCCTGCAAGATTAACGTGATTTAATTGCTTCGGAAAGTATATTAAGAGAGAAGAACCAGCAGGCTTGCAAAAAAACCAAAAAAAAAAAAAACCAAATCAAGCCGGAGAAGGATTTTGAGCATCCAAGGTCCTCCCCTCCTGAAAACCATAAAGGAGTGGCGGAGCTCACCGCATCATGCATTAAAGCTCTCAAAAGCACTGCAAATAGGTACTTATTTATTATTTATCGCCGTGTGGCCGCCGTGAGTCACCAGATCGAGGGTGGTTTACAACAGTTTCTTCTGCTCTGCAGTAAAATCTCTAAATGGACATCGGAGGCAGGGTTACCCCCCAAGATGGGATGCAAACCGCAAGGATCCTGCTTCTTCTCTCTTGCTATTTATAAGAAATAGGCTAATGAGCCAAACAATGGTACAGAGGGAAGGAGACGACCTTGGTGCAAAGAGGCAACAAACCGTGGTTTGTTTACAATTTGCAGTAACGGAGTTGGGAGGGACCTTGGAGGTCATCTAGCCCAACCCCCTGTACTAGGGATTCGAACCGCCGAACTGCCGAATCTTTCTGATCGACAAGCTCAGTGCCTTAGCCACTGAGCCAGCTAGTCAGTTTGGGGAAAAGGGAGCTGAAGGATTGTCTATCCATGGAGATTCTCAGTCACCCATGTCATGGCTGCCCCAAAGGTGCTTCTCCTCCCCCCCCCCCCAGTTTTTCCCTGAAGATGTTAATTTCACTTCTCATCCAAGAAGTTGGATTTTGTCACTAAAAGCGGGACTAGAACTCACCGTCTCCTGGTGATTGGCCCAAAGTCACCCAGTCGGTTTTTGTGTTTGAGGCCGGACTAGAACTCACCGTCTCCTGATGATTGACCCAAAATTACCCAGTCGGTTTTTGTGCCTAAAGTGGGACTGGAACTCACCACCTCCTGGTGATTGACCCAAAGTCACCCAGTCGGGTTTTGTGCCTAAAGTGGGACTAGAACTCACCGTCTCCTGGTGATTGACCCAAAGTCACCCAGTCGGGTTTTGTACCTAAAGTGGGACTAGAACTCACCGTCTCCTGGTGATTGACCCAAAGTCACCTAGTCGGTTTTTGTGCCTAAAGTGGGACTAGAACTCACCGTCTCCTGGTGATTGGCCCAAAGTCACCCAGTTGGCTTTTGTGTTTGAGGCCTCCTGGTGATCCCAAAGATGCTTTTTCAGGAGGCAACTGAACTTTTTTGTTTTTCCTTAAAGATGTTTCACTTCTCATCCAAGAAGCTTCTTCGGTTCTGACTTGGATGATGGTGAAGGGAAGGGTTGATACTCCTTGCAGACAGCTGGTCCTTTGCATCCTTTTAAGAGGGTCGTTGAGGCTACTTGGAGGTTTATTTGTGTCCTGGATGAGAAGCCAAACATCTTCAAAGAAAGAAAAAAGAAGAAAGTGCAGTTGCTTCAAAAGATTAACTTACTTACAGGTTGTTTGTTGTGTAAATGTAAGTGTTTTTATATGTGTTTTAATAAAGTTTATAAATTAAAAAAAACACGAAAGTCCAGCTGCCCCTTGAAAGCAAAGCTCCTTTGGGAGAACCATGACTGGATGACTGAGAAGGAAATGCACTGGCACAGCTTTTGTCCCTGGCTGTCAAATGAACAACTCGATTTAAATGAAAAAATCTTTCCAATAGCTCCGGAGTCTTTTGTATTTCTGCATTCCTCATTACCTCTGTACAATTTTAAGCTTTAGGACAGTTGCATGCAAAGAAAGAAATGAGAACATCACAGTTTCCCTCTGTAAAAACTGCAAAACCATATTTGGTAGCCGCCCATCAAAATTGTGCGTTTTCTTCACATTCTATATTTAAATCTGAATATATTTGATACGGATTTGTTTTGTCCTGGTTTTTTTTTAATTTGTTTTACGTTGCAACATTTCATCAACTTAGAGAAGTAAATCTGAAATAGATTGTATCGGGCATTTAATTTCAAATCATGAACTGTTATGGAGCAGTTCGTGATCAAAGAGCCGAGATTTCCAATCCATCTCTAAATATATTAGTGAGCAAAAGGATTTAAATATTTCCCCGCTTCTTAATGAAGATAAAAATGCTTGAATTAAAGCCAGAAGTACCGGAAGACTTACTGAATCAGGTGCGTGGAAGAATGAGTGAGTCAGTGGGTGGATGGGTAGATGAATGGATGGATAATTAGATGGATGGATGGAGGGATTCAAGGGAGGGATGGAGAAATGAATGGATGGATGATTAGATGATGGATGATTGGAAGATTGGATGGATGGATGATTAGATGGATGGGTAGGTGGGTGGATGAATGAATGGATGGATGGAGGGATTCAAGGAGAGAGGGATGGAGGGATGGATGATTAGATGGGTAGGTGGGTGGATGGAGGGATTGAAGGGAGGGATGAAGAAATGAATGGATGATTAGATGATGGATGATTGGATGATTGGATAGACGGATGGACGGATGAGTTGGTGGATGGGTAGGTGGCTGGATGAATGGACGGATGGAGGGATTCAAGGATGGAGGGATGGAAGATTAGATGATGGATGATTGCATGATTGCATAGATGGATGGACGGATAGGTGGGTGGATGAATGAATGGAGGGAGAGATTCAAGGATGGAGGAATGGAGAAATGGATGGATGGATGATTAGATGGATGGATTGGGTGGAGGGATGGAGGGATGGAGGGATTGAAGGGAGGGATGGAGAAATGAATGGATGAATGATTAGATGATGGATGATTGCATGATTGCATGATTGCATGATTGCATAGATGGATGGACGGATAGGTGGGTGGATGAATGCATGGAGAGAGGGATTCAAGGATGGAGGAATGGAGAAATGGATGGATGGATGATCAGATGGATGGATTGGGTGGAGGGATGGAGGGATTGAAGGGAGGGCTGGAGAAATGAATAGATGGATGATTAGATGATGGATTGGAAGATTGGATAGACAGATGGACGGATGAGTGGGTGGATGGGTAGTGGCTGGATGAATGGAGGGATGGAGGGATTCAAGGATGGAGGGATGAATGATTAGATGATGGATGATTGGATGATTGGATAGATGGATGGACAGATAGGTGGGTGGATGAATGAATGGAGGGAGGGAGGGATTCAAGGAAGGAGGAATGGAGAAATGGATGGATGATTGGAAGATTGGATGGATGGATGGACAGGTGGTGGATGGGCACAAGGATGCATGGATGCTCTCGGAGCTTGGTGATTTCCTTGCAGACGTCTCATGACCCAACTAGATGACATCATCAGTGCTAGAAGGGAGTAGAGTTTGCTTCATACGTACCCCACATTGCAAACCTAGCACTCTGCACGCTTGTCCCATCACTCCCTTTCATTTGTCCACATTTCCTTTTTGCCGGTTCCTGACCATTGCCGCCAGTGGCTATCATCTCTGGGCGTCTCCAAGACAAGGGGGGAATGGGTCAAAAAACATGGCCGATGAAAACCCCACTCCTCCTTTACATGCCACCTTGAGTTTATTTTTCACTCCCCTGGAGAGATCCCTAAAGGGCGGGTCGGTAACCTCTGACCCGACCTGAAATTCCATCAAAGAGCGAGTCGAGAAATAGCATCGAAAATCCCGTTTTTTGTTTTTTTTTTAATCCACGAAAAGAAGAACCAGTCCGGCTGCAATGCCAGACTCTCGAAAGAGGCTCTCGAAAGAGGTTAAAAGGGTCACCAGGGGAGCACATTAAACATTAAAGAAGGCTTTTATGCTGAATCAGCATAACGTGAATCGAATTGTGCTGAATTCCTCTCTCCTTGCAACCTGCCAGGCTCTGAAACGCTGCAGGGAAATGTTGAGGACAACAACGGATGCATTCAATGTTCAAGAATAAATCTGAAAAATCCTGGAAATGTCACCAGATACCAGGTTCATATTACCGTATGTGGTGGACGTGTGCAGAAGCCAAAAGATATTGGACTAAAATCCACACGTGGTTGGAAAAAATGGTAAAAAAACACATCAGTTTTAAACCGGAGAATTTTTTATTGGGGATTGTCCTTGAAATATATAATAGAGAATTGAGATATCTGATTGTTGAAGGTATGAACAGCGGCCAGAATTGTATTTGCTAAAAATTGGAAAAATGAGAAAATACCAACGCAAGATGAAGTTATTAAGAAAATCATGGAATGTGCTGAAATGAGTCAATTGACATTTGAAATGAGAGAACAAGAAGATAAACAATATTATAAGATATGGGATTTATTTTCAATGGTTAGATAAAAAAAATATGGAAATGAAATATGATAAGAGATTTTTATAATACAAGAATTGTAGAACTATATAAAATACAACATAAAGATGTATTATTATTGGATCGATTCGGGAGGATGAAATGAATGCTATAATATAAATTAACTCAAATCTTAGAATATTTTGTACAAAATGAGGGAAGAATAGCTATAGTCAAATAAAGGATTAATGAGGACAATAATACATAGGTATATATATTAGATTGATAATAAAAGAATTTAGGAAAACTGCAAGCTATGAAGATGAAGATGCACCAAAGACTTGTAACCAACTGACACACTTTGTGTAATTGAAGATGGTTTTATGTTTTTATGTATGCTTGTTTAAAAATAAAATAAAACTTTAAAAAAACAACAGATGCATTCGGGAGGATCCAAGGCCTTCCATTTTAATTCACTTCCCCCCCCCCCCCCCACGTCCATATCAATAGTTTTGTTTGGTCTCTCTTCAATTTGTTTTTTCTTTTGAATTTTGCACCTTAAGCTCTCGAATAAAACAAGAACTGGAAATGAAAAAAGGAGAGTTCTACAGCCTCTCCGTCAGATGAATGCAGGTGTTTCTCGACTTATGACCACAATTTATCAGAGTATGAATATTCAGAAATAGATCAGCCAATGGAGACTGAATGGGGACATAGTAACAAGACTCAGCCAATGAGGCTTATTTGGAAATCAAAACTTAATTCCTCAGTTTTCTGAAGGTGAAATCTAAAAATTTCCCCTATTGGTTATGTGGGCGTGGCTTAATTGGTGGGTGTGGCTTAATTGGTGGGTGTGGTTTGGTGGTCAGGTGACTGGGTAGGCGTGGCCAATAATAATAAATAATAAAAATAATAAACAAAGTACACAAAACAATAAGAGGTACGAAAAACCAACTTTCACACTTTACACATACTCAACACAACACAACACAACTGACTCACACACAATGTAAAAGCAGCGGCACTTGACCCAAAATAGCCCCTCCAACAAGCAGGAACCTCACCCAGCCACAAAAAGCTCAAAAACCAACTTTCACACTTTACACAACACAACACAACACAACACAACTGACTCACACACAATGTAAAAGCAGCTGCACATCACCCAAAATGGCCTCTGGCAGGAACCTCACCAAGGCACAAAAAAAGCTCAAAAACCAACTTTCACACTTTTTCCACACAAAATGCCACATACAGCTTTGTGAGATTTGTGTAGTTAGAGTGAAACACTACAGAAACATACCAAATCTCAGAAAGCTGCACAAATATCTTATTTTATTATTTTATTTTACTTATATTTTTAGATAAAAGCAGCTAAATTTAAACTTCCTTAACTTTAAATTGCTATGCCTAAAAAAATAAGTAAAACAACTTTAAAAAACCCAATTAAGTGTTCTTTTTAAAGCTCCCAAAATAAAAAAAAAACCCCAGTTACTTTTTTAAAAAATTTGATTTATATGCCGCCTTTCTCGGAGACTCAGGGCGGCTTACAATGCGTTAAGCAACAGCCTTCCTACTTTTGTATATTTATACCAAGTC
The DNA here is from genome assembly GCA_030761175.1 of Masticophis lateralis. Lineage (NCBI taxonomy): Eukaryota > Metazoa > Chordata > Lepidosauria > Squamata > Colubridae > Masticophis > Masticophis lateralis. Next base: position 1,855,307 of record JAUDYJ010000004.1, on the reverse strand, counting down.
AGCTTATTGCCCCACAAACTGGGTCCTCAGCTGACCTACCTTAGAAAGGATGGAAGGCTGAGTCAACCTTGAGCCTGGGGAGATTCTAACTAGCAGTAATTGCAGACAGCTGAATGTTCTTTCTTTCTTTCTTTCTTTCTTTCTTTCTTTCTTTCTTTCTTTCTTTCTTTCTTTCTTCCTTCCTTCCTCTTTCTTTCTTTCCTTTTTTCCTTCTTTCCTTCCTTCCTTCCTTCCTTCCTTCCTTCCTTCCTTCCTTCCTTTTTTAAATTGAATTATAATGCCGCCTTTCTCTGGAGACTCAGGGCGGCTTACAATGCGTGAAGCAATAGCCTTCATACTTTTGCATATTTATACAAAGTCAGCTTATTGCCCCCACAAACTGGGTCCTCAATTGACCTTCCTTAGAAAGGATGGAAGGCTGAGTCAACCTTGAGCCTGGGAGATTCGAACTTACAGTAATTGCAGACAGCTGGTGTTATGCTTAGTCAGCTGAGCTATCCAGGCTCATTGCTTACTTACAATTACTTACCAAATTGAAGGCACAAGGCAGACAGATTGAGTTGCTAGCTGATGCAATGGATTGCAGCAGCCGAAGCAAGGCAGGAAAAGCGAGCGAGCCTGAAAGAAGCAACAAACTGCCAAGTGGGCAAGTGGGGACCGGGCGATTGGGTGGGCATGGGCGGGAGGGGGGTCAGGGATTTTTGCTACTGGTCCTCCGACTACCCACCGCCATTGCTAACGGATCGCCCGATCTGCTCCGAATCGGGAGCATTTCACCCCAGAGGCTCTCTTTGTATTAAGCTCTGCTCTGCTGAAATGAAACTAACTGTTCTCTCCTGCCGTGTGTTTTGCTTATAACTGCTACTACGTTGAAAGAAGAATCTATATTGGTATTGTACATTGATCTTCATATATTATTATGTATATAAAGAAGTGGATGAATCCGGCTGCATCAGTCTGCCTGTGTGTGCTTTCTGATTTGATTTCTGCAACGAACTCTGACACAATCGAACCCCAAATTTCGGTTGTTCAGGGAAACATTTGCTGAGTGAGGGGGTTTTTTTTTTGCCCCGTTTTATGACCTCACTGTCGTTAAGGGAATCACTGCCGTGGATAAGTGAGTGACGCGGTTGTTAAGGGAATGTGGCTTTCTGTTGATTTTGCTTGTCAGGAGGTCACAGAAGGGGGATCACGTGACCCCCTTGGGATGCTGGCGACTGTCATAAATATGAGTCAGCTGCCAAGTGTCTGAATTTTGGTCACGTGACTGTGGGGAATGCTGCAATGGTCGTAAAGTGTGAAAACTGATCGTAAGTCACCTTTTGCAGTGCCGTTGTGACTTCAAATGGTCGCTAAATGAATGTCTAGTCTAATGAAAAGAAGGACTAAGAGCAGACTTCCAATATTTGAGGGCTGCCCCAAAGAAGAGAGGGGGTCCAGCTATTCTCCATAGCCCTGAAGGCAGGACAAGGAACCACGGATGGAAACTCATTAAGGAGAGAAACAACCTGGAACTAAGGAGAAACTTCTTGACAGTGAGGACAATTAACCAGAGGAACAGCTTGCCACCAGAAACTGTGAGTGCTTCGTCACGGGAGGCTTTTAAGAAGAGACTGAAGAATAACCATTTGTCTGAAAAGGTATAGGGTTTTCTACCTGAGCAGGGGGTTGGACTAGATGACCTCCAAGGTCCCTGTGATTCTGTTATTCTGAGGACTGCCTGTACTCAGAGCATCGGATTTCTACCTTAATGGACCCTTGAGTGACTCGACACAACATTATGGTCAGTTGAAAATCTCCAGGTATCTTTTCCTTCTCCTTCCTTCCTTCCTTCCTTCCTTCCTTCCTTCCTTCCTTCCTTCCTTCCTTCCTTTCTTGCTTTCTTTCTTTTCTTCTCTTTTCTATTCCTTCATGCCTCCCTCCCTTTCCATCTCTCCCTCCCTCCCTCTTTATTTCTTTTCTTTCTTTCTTCTTCCTTCCTTCCTTTACTACCTCCTTCCTCCTCCTTTCCTTTCATTCTCCTCCATCCCTCCCATTCCTTTCTCTTCCTTCGTCCCTCCCTCTTCCTTTATTCTTTTTATTCTTTTTCTCTCTCTATCTCTTTCTTTCCTTCCTTCCTTCTTTTTCTTTTCTCTCTTTCCTTCTTCTTCCCTCCCTCCTCTCTCCCTCCCTCCCTCCCTCTCCTTTTTCCTTCCCTCCTCCATTCATTTTTTCTTCTTTCTCCCTGTCCTCTCTCTCCTTCTTCTCCTCATATTCCGTGTTTCAATCACTCCTAGCTAGAAACCCCAAAGCAGACCCCGTGGAGTCAAAGAAACAAAAGCATCAAACGAACAACAATATCTCACCAACTGCTACTGAGCAAAACGAAACAACCTGCCCTGTTATTTCTGCAGAGACAAATTAAGCAGCTAAAAAAAAATTCCCAGCCTTTTCTTCAGCCAGCTGGCCCGACCAGCAACTAATGAGGCCAGGAGTCCATCGGAGGCCTAGAAACAATAGATAAATCAGCAGAAATAAAAAACCCACCAGAAAATCTCATTCAGCCACAAAATAATCCGCCCCCCCCCCCAAAGACAACAGCAATCTTGCAAAGAACCGCAGTTGTTATACAAGGCATTAAATTTGCTCAAAGAAAAGAGTTTGCAGAGCAGAACAAATGAAGTGAAGTTGTTGGCTGCAGTGAAAGGCCAGGACAGATTGTGCAGCACTTCAGAAGAGATGAAGATGGACGACCCCTGGGAAATGGGGGGAAGGAAGGAAGGAAGGAAGGAAGGAAGGAAGGAAGGAAGGAAGGAAGGAAGGAAGGAAGGAAGGAAGATATAAAGGGAGAAATATGAGAAGGGAGGGAGGAAGGGAAGGGAGGAAGGGAGGGGAAGGGTGGAACGGAAGAGAAGTGGAGGGAGGGAGGGAGGAAGAAAAGGAAGGAAGGAAGATACAAAGGGAGAAAGAAAAATATGAGAGGGGAGGGATGGAGGAAGAAAAGGAAGGGAGGAAGGAAGGAAGGAAGATATAAAGGGAGAAATATGAGAGGAGAGGGAGGAAGGGAAGGAAGGAAGGGAGGGGAAGGGTGGAAGGGAAGGGAAGTGGAGGGAGGGAGGAAGGAAGAAAGGTAGATATAAAGGGAGAAAGAAAAATATGAGAGGGGAGGGAGGGAAGGGAGGAAGAGAACAGAAGTGGAAGGATGGAGGAAGGAAGGAAAGGAGGAAGGGAAGGGAAGTGGAGGGAGGGAGGAAAGAAGGAAGGGAAGGAGGAAGGGAAGTGAAGTGGAGAGAGGGAGGAAGGGAAGGAAAGAAGGAAGGAAGATACAAAGGGAGAGGGGAGGGAAGGAGGGAAGTGAGGAAGGGAAGAGAAGTGGAAGGATGGAGGAAGGAAGGGAGGAAAGGAGGAAAGGAAGGGAAGTGGAGAGAGGGAGGACGGGAAGGAAGGGAGAAAATGGAGGGAAGAGAGAAGGAGGGAAGGGAGGAAAGAAGGAAGGAAAAAAGGAAAGCAGAATAGACCATTCTTCATTCCACTCATTGCCAGGCCAACCAAGTCACCCTTCCAAAAATGCAGAAATGCAAATCCGAAGCAGCTCAACCTCCCAAGGCCAGGCCTATTTTGGAATTAAATTGCTTTTGCTAGATTTTATGGCCAGGCCCTGATCTTGCTTCAGCAGTTGCCTGCTTTCCATTTCCAGGAACGGTAAACTCGCTCATAAATCTCCGATGCACACAATTCACACACACACACAATGCCCCTCCTTCCCAACCGAGGCTGACAGGGAAAGTTGCTTACTTGGGCATTATCTCACCTCTCTAAGAGTCGGAAGGGACCTTGGAGGTCATCTAGCCCAACCCCTTGCTCAAGCGGGAGATAATACCAGGAGCCTCCAACCTTGGAATTTTAAGACTTGTGGACTTCAACTCCCAGAATTCCCCAGCCGGCCATAGCCAGCTGGGGAATTCTGGGAGTTGAAGTCCACAAGTCTTAAAGTTCTCAAGCTTAGGCACCTTTACCCTAAATCATTTCACACAAACGATCGTCCAATCATGTCTTCAAGACCTCCAGGGTTTCGACACTGTCTGTTCCCCAAATGTGATAGGCATACTCCCGTCTGTGTGCGCAACACAACCACCGTCCTGGGAAGCTATAGTTTGAAACGATCCCGAAATAGAATAGACTAAGAAATAGAGTGGAGTGGAGTGGAGTGGAGTGGAGTGGAGTGGAGTGGGAGTGGAGTGGAGTGGAGTGGAGTGGAGGGGAAGGGAAGGGAAGAGAAGAGAAGAGAAGAGAAGAGAAGAGAAGAGAAGAGAAGAGAAGAGAAGAGAAGAGAAGAGAAGAGAAGAGAAGAGAAGAGAAGAGAAGAGGAATGGAATGGAACAGAACAGAACAGAACCGAACAGAAATAGAGTAGAGTAGAGTAGAGTAGAGTAGAGTAGAGTAGAGTAGAGTAGAATAGAATAGAATAGAATAGAATAGAATAGAATAGAATAGAATAGAATAGAATAGAATAGAATAGAATAGAATAGAATAGAATAAGGAAAGAGAAGAGAAGAGAAGAGAAGAGAAGGGAAGGGAAGGGAAGGGAAGGGAAGGGAAGAGAAGGGAAGAGAAGAGAAGAGAAGAGGAACGGAATAGAATAGAATAGAATAGAATAGAACAGAACAGAACAGAACAGAACAGAACAGAACAGAATAGAAATAGAGTAGAGTAGAGTAGAGTAGAGTAGAGTAGAATAGAATAGAATAGAATAGAATAGAATAGAATAGAATAGAATAGAATAGAATAGAATAGAATAGAATAGAATAGAATAGAATTTTTTATTGGCCAAGTGTGATTGGAGACACAAGGAATTTGTCTTGGTGCATAGCAATAGTAGATTTCAAAATTTTTTACTACCGGTTCTGTGGGTGTGGCTTGGTGGGCGTGGCATGGCTTGGTGAGCGTGGCTTGGTGGGCGTGGCAGGGGAAGGATACTGCAAAATCTCCATTCCCACCCCACTCCAGGGGGAAGGATACTGCAAAATCTCCATTCCTACCCCACTCTAGGGGAAGGTTACTGCAAAATCTCCATTCCTACCCCACTCCAGGGGAAGGTTACTGCAAAATCCCCATCTCCTCCCAATCAGCTGGGATTCGGGAGGCAGAGAATACATGGGGGTGGGGCCAGTCAGAATTTTAACTACCGGTTCTCCGGAACTACTCAAAATTTCCACTACCGGTTTTCCAGAACTGGTCAGAACCTGCTGAAACCCACCTCTGGTCCAATCATCTTAAAGTTTGCTGGCTGGGGAATTCTGGGAATAGCATTCCATTCGTGCAACCTGGGGAATTTTGCGACTTGAAGTCGATCCATGCTGCCTGGGGAACTCTGGGAGTTGAAGTCCACCCATCTGAAAGCTGCCAAGGTTGAAAAAGACCATCTAGGTGCAAATTAAAAATAGAACATTGATCTGACTCCCATTATCAGCGGGTAACCGAAAGGCATTATACTTGCTCGTGAGCTCCTTCCTCTCTCCTTGAGGCGATGAGGTTCGTGATAAAGAGGCATCAGTGGATGATGGGCAGCCTGGGATGTGAGGAGGAGAGCAGGAAGCCCTGCAGATGTCAGGGGAGTTTGTCTCAGAAAAGAAAGGCTGAAATTTGTAGCAAGGCTCAGAACAACAGTGGCCAAATCGCCTCTTCCAGAACCTGAGATTCAGAAGTTCCAAGGTTGTACTTCCCTCGTCTCCTGCTTCCAATTCTGTGATTCTGTTAGAAGACCTCCAGATTTGTTCCTTCCAAATTTGTTACTCTATTCTCCAAAGCCCCTGAAGGCAGGACAAGAAGCAATGGATGGAAACTCATCCAGGAGAGAAGCAACCTGGAATTCAGGAGAAATTTCCTGACAGCCTTAGAACAATTAATCAGTGGAACAGCCCGCCACCAGAAGTTGTAAATGCTCTATCACTGGAGGTTTTAAAGAAGAGATTGGACAGCCATTTCTCCAGACTGGCACAGCATCTCCCTGGTCTCCTCCTTGAGCAAGGGGGTTGGACTAGATGACCTCCAAGGTCCCTCCCAAATCTTGTTATTCTGTTATTGTGGCTATTACAAACCTCACTCGGGGTCAATGTCCTTTTGAGAAGAGTTTCCTAGCCAGAAAAATCCCATTACTGCACTTAAAAGTTTAACCTGTCGTTCTGCCTTTGCCCACAAATCCTTCCGAGGTTTTATCGATTGCCAAATGCTTGGCATCCTCTCATCTTCTGGTGGAGCACTTATGAAAAGGGCCTGAATGGAACAAGAGACCTTATAGCATTCCACACAAGTGGCAGTCTGCTTTCTTCTTAAAAACCTCCGGGGATGGAGCACCCCGATTTCTGGTGGCAAGCAGTTCCACTGGTTAATTGTACTAACTACCAGGAAATTTCTCCTTAATTCCCGGTTGCTTTTCTCCTTGGTTAGTTTCCATCCGTTGCTTCTTGTCCTGCCCTCAGGTGCTTTGGAGAATAGCTTGACTCCCTCTTCTTTGGGGCAGCCCCTGAGATATTGAAAGACGGTTATCCTGTCTCCCCTGGTCCTTCTCTTCATTAAACTAGACAAACCCAGTTCCTGCAAGCGTCCTTCATATGTTTTAGCTTTGAGCCCCCTAATCCTCTTTGAGGCTCTTTCTCTGCACTCTTTCCAGAGTTTCCACATCTTCTTTTATATTGTGGCAACAAGAATCACGTAATCCAAAAAGACGAGGCCAAGCTATTTAGAAGCTGTATAAAGTCCAGGAGATATTTTGGAAACTGCTTCCTCTGCAATCTCCATGGAGCGTCTGGAGGCTGTGACCTGCCAGAAAAGGTTGCCCCAAAGCGATTCAAAAAATTAGAGACGGACGACTTCGGCTAAGCAAAAATCTGTGTGATATCCAGAGCTCTTTTCCAGTCTTTCTGCTGAGTTGGCAAACCTCCTTTGCAAGAGGGAGAAATGAAGACCAGAAGAAGAAGAAGAAGAGAGAGAAATAAGACAATTGTAGGCTTTTTTTTTTTTTGCATGAAGTGGATAAAAAAAGATGCACCAAGGATTTGTGGTTGTGAGGATTGGGGGTAATAGAAAAATGTGACCAGGTTTGCTCCATTTTTTGACTGTGGATGATTTTTTGCATCGTCACTGAAAATGCAAAATTAAAACACCATACCAACTAGCGGCATCGAAGTCTGAAACAATACAAATCAAAATACAATTCAAATGCAACTGAGGACCAATTAAAATGCAATTAGTTTTAAAGTGAGGTTTTTTCTTTCCACTATTAGTCTCTCCTTCCATAGTTTTGCTTCTTTCTTTCTTTCCTTTCTTATTCTCATCCTTTCCTCCCTTCTTCTCCCTCCCTCTTTCCTTCCTTCTTCCTACCCTCCTTCTTTTCTTGTCTCTCTCCCTTTCTTCCCTTTCTTTCTCTTTCTTTCTTTTCTTTTTCTCTTTCTTTCTCTTTCTATATTCTTTGTAAAACTCTTAATAAAAATTATTTTATAAAAGACAAAAGAGGGGAGATACTCTGTTTGGAAAAAGCAGGCATTTTTGAAACAATGTCACACACATCTGCTGAGGTTTTTGGGGTTTCTTTTTTAAATTAAGCTGTCCCAGCTGGTTCCCAAAAAAAACCCCTTTTATTAGTTTATTAGTTTGATTTATATGCCGCCCTTCTCTGGAGACTCAGGGCGCTTTACAATGCATTAAGCAATAGCCTTCATCCTTTTGTATATACCTGCTTAGTAGGGCAATCCCCCCCCCACCCTCCCAGCAGTGTTCTTTTTATACAAAGTCAGCTTATTTTATTTTAATATTTTCCATGATGACCCTGATTTTTTTAAAAAAATTCACACACACCCACTAAGCCCATTAACACCCCCGTCCCAGCTTCTCCTCTTCTCCGGTTTCATCTCTTTCTATTTCAATAGAAGCTGAAAAGGCAGTAATTTAATTTTTTAAAGTCTCTTTGAAGTCTATTTTAAAGCCCGAAATAAGATGGGGAGAAATGGGATCGAACCAGGGCTAAAAACAGAATGTCTCCATTCAGAGAGGCCTCTCAGTTGGCGAAATAAGCAATAAAACCTGGCAATGTCCAAAAAAACCCACGAATTGTCTTTACGTGATCCACTAATAGACTCTTTGGAGGTTTTTGCTATAAAGCTTCGACAAAATAGTTGTTCCGTTCTGTTCTTTGGACTCTGTCTTCACGTCCCCATGGGAGGGGACCTCACTGCTTTGGAAGCCATAGTTAGGTTTTCTCTAGGAGGACCTTTAGATCTTCCAATTCTTCCTCCTGGAGAAAACCATGTGACTGAATCCGTCCATCTTAGTGCTAGTCTCTCCTCCTCCTCCTCCTCTTCCTTCTTCTTCTTCTTCCTCTTCTTCTTCTTCTCCTCCTTTTCTTCTTCCTCCTCCTCCTCCTCTTCTTCTACTCCTTCTCTTCCTCCTCCTCCTTCTTCCTCTTCCTCTTCTCCTCCTCCTCCTCCTTCCTTCCTTCCTTCCTTCCTTCCGACATAACTAGCATTATGGACTTCTCAAAAGTCTTCACATGGGTTGATTATTTGACATCAGGTCAGTTCCTACTGATCACACAGATGTTCCATAGAGGAGAATCTGTCCCTAACTTGGTCCTTCAGGCCTTCCAACAACCCCCATCACCAGTGTCCCTGGGTCCATCCACCTTATTGTGGTCTTCTTCTTTGCTTTTCTTCCACCTTTCCAAGAATTATGGATCTCTCAAGAGGCCTGGGTCTTTGTAATGATTGATTGATTGATTGTGCACCTTCAAGTTGGTATTGACTCCTACCAACCATGGATGGAGGAATGGATGAATGGATGAATGGATGGGCAGATGGATGGATGGGCAGATGGATGGATGGATGGATGGATGGATGGATGGATGGATTCTGTCCCATCAGGTCACAATCTAGTCTTAGAGACCACATATATAGATTTTCTCCATGAAGATATGTCTTCAACCTGGTCCTTCAGGCCTTCCAATGATACCGACATTACCAGTGTCACTGGGTCCATCCACCTAATTGTGGTCTTCTTCTTTGCTTTTCTTCCACCTTTCCAAGAATTATGGATCCCTCAAGAGGCCTGGATCTTTGCATTGTTTGTTTGATTGATTGATTGATTATGCACCTTCAAGTCGGTGTTGACTCCTAGCAACCATGGATGGACGGATTCTATCTCATTAGATCACTATCTACCGTGTTTCCCCAAAAATAAGACCCTGCCTTATATTTTTTTGATCCCTGAAATAAGCGCTTGGCCTTATTGCCATGCGCTCAAAAGCCCAATTGGGCTTATTATCAGGGGGTGTCTTATTTTGGGGGAAACAGTGTAGTTAAGGGACCACATAGATAAATTTTCTCCATGAAGATATGTCTTCAACCTTCAAGTCTTCTAATGGTGGCCTCATCGCCACTATCACTGGGCCTCCTCCTTGCTGTTAGTTCCCTATGATCATGAGATCAAAATTTGGATACTGGCTCGTATTTACGACGGTCACAGTGTCCCGGGATGATGTGATCCCTTCTTGCGACCTTCTGACCAGCCAAGTCCCTGGGAAAGCCGGATTCGTTTAACGACCACGTGACTCACTTAACAACCGCAGTGGTTCGCTTAAGCCACCGTGGCAAGGAAGCCCGTAAAATATGGCAAAATTCATTTGACAGCTGTCTCACATAGCAACAGAAACGTTGGCCTCAATTGTGGTCGTAAATCGAGGATTCCTTATTCTTAAGCTAGACTTCTTGGCAATCTAACGCCATTCGGTCAGTGTGTGAGGATCACAACCAAGGTCATTTTGCAAAGGGGGGGGTGTTGCCCAATCCCTCCCCAAAAGAGGATAACAGAACCCACTTCTCCGTCTGGGCTTAATTCAGGTTGCACAGAGTAGTGGGGTGTCAGGGTCATCCATTGCTGACCTGCATATGTGAATATCACACACACACACCCCACTTTCCATGCATGCAGCTTAGAATAGAACAGAGCCAGAGGGGACCTTGGAGGTCTTCTAGTCCAGCCCCCTGCTCTAGCAGGAGAACCTGCTGCTAGAGCCTCAGATAGCTCAACAGGCTAAGTAGCCTGTTATTGACATTCAGCTGTCTGCAATTATTGCAAGTTCGAGGCTCAAGGTTGACTCAGCCTTCCATCCTTTCTAAGGCAGGTCAATTGAGGACCCAGTTTGTGGGGGCAATAAGCTGACTTTCTAAAAATATACAAAAGTATGGAGGCTATTGCTTAATGCATTGTAAGCCACCCTGAGTCTTCGGAGAAGGGCGGCATATAAATCAAAATTTTAAAAAAAAACCCTATACCTCGTCCTCCCTCTCAGCCCAGGAATCTTCTTCCTCTCCAATAAGGGTTTTCTTAGATCCTTAAAATCAAATAATAAGGGTAACCATCGGATAAATTGCTCCAATCCAGACGGGCATCCCTAGAGAAAAATCTTTGGGACGTCCCGGGCGCCGTCTTCCTGCGTCCTTCTCCCCACTTCCCCAACCTCCACCCCATCCCAACATCTCTCCGGGCGCAGCCACGCGACTTGCGCCTCGCCTCGCCTCGCCTCTCCCACCCATCCACCCCTGGGACTCGCTCCTCCGACACCGCGGGAAGAAGAGCCGCTCCGCCCGCCCCGCCGTCCGACGCCCCCCACCCTCCCCAAAAAGAGGCAGGCAGTGAGAAAGCCTCTGAGAACGTGCAGAGAGCCGGAAGGTGCCGGGCGACAAAGCCGGGGCTCCCTTGTATCCACTCCACCGTCCGACGTCCCGAAAGAAAAGGCAGGCAAGAGACAGCGCCTCTGAGGACGTGCAGAAAGCCGAAGGATAGGAGACGCCAACGCCAGAGCTCCCTTTTGGCCCTTCCACGGTCCTACGCCCCCAAACAAGAGGCAGGCAAGAGACGGAGCCTCTGAGAACGTGCAAAGAGCCGGAGAGTACCGGGGGCCAAACTCGGGTCGGAGGGCTCTCTTTTGCCCACTGGGTCGTAGGAAAGAAAAGGCAGCAAGAGCTTCTTAGAAGGCGCGGAGCCAGAGCGCCCGAAAGAGACAGAGAGAGCGCCTCTGAGAACGCGCAGAGAGCCGGAGATTGCCAAGCGCCAGAGCCGGGGCGCCCTTCTGCCCACTGCACCGTCCGACGCCCCCTAAACCAGGAGCAGACAAGAGAAGGCGCCTCTGAGAAGGTGCAGAGCGCCGCAAAGTGCCAGTAAGAGCGCCTCTGAGAACGCGCAGAGAGCCGGACGGTCCCCACCATCAAAGCGTCCCAGCAACCGGCGGCGGCGGCGGCGGAGAGCCAAGCAGGCGCGCCTCCGAAGCCCGCGCGCGCTCCCGCTCACCCTCCCTCCCTCCCTCCCTCCCTGGAGCCGAGCCGGGGCAGCCTCCCCGCGCCCGGGCCACTTCCCTCCGGCTGCCGTCGAAAGCAGCGGTCTCCCGGCCAGGCGGCGGCTGCGGAGCTGCAAGGGCGGTGGGCAGCCCTCCCGGGCGGCGCTCGCGGGGATGCCCGAGCTGGGCTAGCATGGCCCGGCGCCCCCCTCCGCTCCTCCTCCTCCTCCTCCTCCTCCTCTTCCTCCCTCGGCCGCTGCAGAGCCGGGGCTGCTCGCCCTGCTTCTGGTTCGCCACGCCGGACACGGTGCAGTGCCGCTTCGTGGAGCTGCAAGAGCCGCCGGCGGAGCTGCCGTCCGCGGTGCGCAATCTGACTGTGGTCGGTGCCAACTTGACCGTGCTGAGCCGGGCGGCCTTTGCAGGCGGCTGGGCACCGCGGGCTCCTTCGCCTCGCCGGCCGCTGCTCCACTTAACGTTGCTGGCGGTGCTCCGAAGCCGCATCGAAGCGCTGGAGGAGGCGGCTTTCGCCGGGCTGCCGTCCCTGGCCGCCTTGGATTTAAGCCACAACCCGCTGCGCCGCGTCTCGCCCGGAGCCTTCCTCTTCTGCGCCCGTTTGCACCGGCTCAGCCTCAACGGGGCGCTGACGGCCGGCCGGCCGGCCGAGGAGCTGCTGGGCTCGGCTCTGGCCAACCTGAGCCTCGCGCGGCTGGAGCTGGCCGGGAACGGCTTGCGCGCTCTGCCTCCGGGCTGGCTGCTGCCGGCGTCTTTGCAAGAGCTGGACGCGCGCAACAACTCGCTGCAGGCGCCGCGGCCCGACGGGCTGGCCGCGCCTCTCTTGCGCTTGCAGCTGGCGGGCAATCCCCTGACTTGCGACTGCCCCGCTCTGCGACCGCTGCTGCTCTGGCTGGGCAACGCCACGTGGCGGGCGCCGGATCGGCGGGAGCTGCGCTGCGCTTCCCCGCCGCAACTGCGGGACGCGCTGGTGCTGCGCCTTCGGCCGCGCCAGCTCAAGTGCCTGGAGGAAGGGGCGGTTTCGGGGCTGCTGGAGCCCGTCGGCGGGCCGGAGCCGAAGGAGCTGGAGACCGTCTCGTACGTCTTCCTGGGCATCGTGCTGGCATTGATCGGGCTGGTTTTCTTGATGGTGCTTTACCTGAACCGACGGGGCATTAAGCGTTGGCTGAACAACTTGCGGGAGGCCTGCCGGGATCAGATGGAGGGGTACCAGTATCGCTACGAGCATGACAGCGACCCCAGGCTGTCCCGCGACCCGGGAGGTCTCTGAAACCGGGCAGGGATGGGGCAGATGGAGGACAACTGGTGACCCCTCCCTCCTGAGCTTCTTAGACTGGCTGAGCTGGGGAGGATGGCACCCCAAGCTTTCTCTCTGGGGCAGCTTCTTCTGATCTCCCCCCACCCAAATATTGGACCTCCGGGAGGGCTTTGGCCAGCACCGGCTGGAGGAGATGTTGAGGGGTCCTAGGCTGGAAGGCCAGGTTTGTCATGCCCTTGCCAGCTGCCCCGTATCCCAAGATGCCAACCTGGTGGTGACATCTGGGAGCTAAGCGAGGTCAGAGGTGGGCAAAGCTCGGAGGGGAGAACTGGAGGTTAGAAGGCAGGGTGGGAATCGCCCTGATCTTAGAAGAATGGACTATGCAGAGACTGAACTGAGACTGTCTTAAGACTGTCTAGGTAACTAGCATAGAAGTTAACCGTGGCTAATCTGGAGAGCCTAAATAACATTGGCTCGTTACCTAGATGAGAGGCAACCAGGAAGTCCCAAAGTTATGCAAAATTGCCACACGCTCGAAGACGGAAATAACCATTTCTCTATATGATTTCCAAGGTGACGACGGATTTAATCTCCAAGAACTAAAATCCATTTAAATGCACTGTTGTTTATTCACCCCAATGGATTCTCCACTCTTGAACCCAGGACTCTAGATTCTGCCGAGGTTCCTTGCTGCCCACTTAATGGACGGAGGGGACGGGGGTGCGAATTCCTCCACTGCAGTCTGATGCAGATTTTCCTGGAAAGCAAGCTTTGTGCAATATCGGGACTGCCTTCCCCTGAGATTCCCCCCCCCCTCCAGCTTGGATTGCACCCCCAAACTTTTTAACTTTGGACTTTGGGCAAAGCCTGTCCCACTTTTGATGCTCAGGGGGTGAACAGATACCCAGAAAATGCCACAAACGGAACACATGTATTCTGCCAATTTAAAAGATTCCTTGCAATAATTTGGATACGGATGGAAAGTAACCATGGTTGATTTTCCCAAAGGAATTTGGGGAATTTGATCCCTGTGAATGAGTGAATTCCAGAGCCCCAATGTAGGTTTGCCAGTTAAACAAATGGGGGTCAGGAATCGTGAGGAAGGGGCTTCCACTGTCTTCCTGTCTGCACTGGAGGCTTGCCTCCCCTTAGAAAAAAATATTATCAAAGAAAGAACTATGTTTTTTTTTCTCTCCTATCTGTGGGTCTTCCCCCCCCCAACCCCAATTCCAATGGATCTGTGCCAGCACCCCATGCCAGCTAAGGGAAGAGGTGGAGTCCCCATCTTCATCTGCCCTTAATCAACACAACACTCCCCCCTCCTTTCCCCAGCAGCATGGGTTTCGGAGTCAGTAACTTTCTGCCAGACCATTAATTTTGAATTATTTCAGACCCAATTCCCACAGACTTTTGAGCTTCAGGGAATGTTGCAATAGAACAGAAAATCCTTTTTTTTTATTTTTTAAAAGAAACAGTTTTCAGTGTGTTTCAGACGATTTTAGAAACACACACATGAACAGATGCCATAATCCCTCAGGGGAGAATGTCTGGAAGTGAAGCCTGATGAATTTCTTCAGAGTCGATTCATTCAGACCAAATAATTATTCCTTAGGAACCGTTTTGCCTGTTCCAAACTGATCTCTGCAGCTGTGGAAAACCTGGTATTCTCCAAAGTACCCAGCTGCAACCCTTGTTTAAGTCTTTACCTTTACTGCATTATTAGTCAATAATCAAATAGGATATATATAGAATATACCTTCCTATATTTATTACTGTTCCATATTAATTCTGATTTATTTATTTATTTTTACTGCTGAAGGAGAACTGTAAAGGATTGGGGAAGTCATGTTGGAGAGCTCAGGGGAACAAATTAAAATCTTAATAAATTTAGTTTTTCTTCCAAGGAACCCGAAATTCTCATCTCGGTGTTGCTGTTTTTATCCGCCTGTGCACATACACACTGGATTTCAATGGAAGTCTACAGGCTGTTTTTATTACATGGCCTAAATTGCCTTCCACAAAAAGTCTCCCTCCCACTTTTCCAGGTCCTCTTTCTGGTTTCACAGCTATGACCAGGTGACCTTAAAGCATTGAAGGGAAGGAAGGATGTGGCCCAGGCGAGAAGACAGAAGCCAAGAGGTGGGAGGAACCTTAGAGGCCATCTAGTCAACCCCTGCTCAGTGCAGGCTGAAACAGTGTCTATAAATAAGGTAAATTCCTTAAATAAGAAAGCTACCCCTTTCTTTGGAGAAGCAGGTAGTCCTCAGTTTATGTCCACAACTGGGACCAGAATTTTTGTTGGCTAAACAAGGCAGTTATCTAGTGGAGTTATGCCTGATTTTATGACCTTTCGTTTTGCCAAGGATGTTAAGTGAATGATGCCGTTGTTAAAGGAATGATGCCGTTGTTAAGTGAATCTGGCTCCCCCCCATTGATTTTGCTTATCAGAAGCCGGCTGGAAAGGTTGCAGAAGGAGATCACATGACCCTGGGATAGTGTAAATAACATGCCAAGTGCCCGAATTTTGATCACATGACCTTGGGAATGCTACAATGGTCATAAGTGCGAGGACTAGTCATAAGTCTTTTTTTTTTCAGTACTCTTGTAACTTTGAACAGACACTGAACGAATGTCAGTCAAGGACCAAGAGAACTTTTAACTTTTATTATAGTGATATTTGGCAGCTTTAAGAGCTGTGGATTTCAGAAATTCCTTTAATCTGCCGGCTGGGGAATTCTGGGAGTTGAAGTCCACCCACCTTCCGGGAGCCAAGGTTGAGAAACTCTCCCTAGTGGTCTCTAATGAAGCACTTTTTTCGACCTTTTTTGGGATCCATTTGAGAAAATGCATCAGGTGGCCTGAATCCTCTGCTTTCCTTCCAGGCACCAGAGAATGCAAAGTGGCAGGGAGGATTTTCAGGTTTATGAACTCTGCGGGAGCCACCAATGTGTTATGTTTTCACAAACAGGATGGAGATCTTAGATTAGGTCTGTTTTGATGGGTTTTTTCCCCATCTGGTGGAAAATCTCTTGGAGTTTTTTTGGGACTTTGGATAATGAGACGGGTGAAGAAAGAGAAGGAAAAAAGGAAAAGGAAAAGGGAAGGAAGGAAGAAAGGAAGGAAGGATGGAGAGAGAGAAAGAAAATGAGAAAGGGAAGGAAGGGAGGGAGAAAAAATAAGAGAAGGAAGGAAAAGGAAGGAAGGAAAGAAAGAAAGAGAAAGAAACAAAGAGAGAGAGAAAGGGATAGAGAAAGGAAATAAGACAGAAGAAAAGAGGAATGAAAGGAGAGAAAGAAGGAAAGAAAAGGAAAGAAAGAGAGAAAGAAAATGAGAAAGGGTAGGAAGGGAGGGAGAAAGAAAATGAGAGAGAAGGAAAAGAAAGGGAGGGAGGAAGGAAAGAGAAAGAAAGAAAAAGAAAAAAGAAAGAAAGGGAGACAGAAAGGGAGACAGAGAAAGAGGAAAGAAGAAAGAAAAGAAGAAGGAAAGGAGAGAAAGAAGGAAAGGAAAGAAAGAAGGAAAAGGAAGGAAGGAAAAGAGAGAAAGAGAGACAGAGAAAGAAAGGAAAGAAGGAAGGAAAGAGGAAGGAAAGGAGAGAAAGAAGGAAAGGAAAGAAGGAAGGAAAAGGAAGGAAAGAAACGAAAGAGAAAAAGAAAAAAAGAGAAAGGGAGAGAGAAAAGTAGAAAGACATGAAAGAGGAAGGAAGAAAAGAGGAAGGAAAAGAGAGAAAGAAGGGAAAGGAAGGAAGGAAGGAGAAAGAAAATGAGAGGGAAAGAAAAGAAAGCAAGAGGAGAGAGAAAAGGAGAAAGGAAAGAGGAAGGAAGGAAAGAAGGAAGGAAAAGGAAAGAAGGAAAGGAAGAAAAGAAAAAGTTACAATAGTTTCAGGTTTGCTTAGAAAAGGACACCCCTTGAGTGTTCACATTTCTTGCACTTTTCGTCACATGGGTCTTTAGCCTTTAGCCTCCCGCTAAGAAACGGAGCTTGCATCTCTTCATCATATTATGGCATTTTTAACTATAAACCTTGCAAATATTTGCCCTGCAATCCTGGAAGGACAAAAATAGCATTGAGTGGAAGGCACCCAGTACAGGTGGGAGGTGGGTGGGCTTTGAATCCCAGGCAGCAAAAATAGTGTAACTACTACTACATGGTTTTCAGGCACTTTTTGTTTGTTTATTAAGCATTATTGAGCATTATTTGGTAAATCGTCAGAGAAGCTGATCGATAAGCATGAATTTGTGTTTCTGAGTTTTGATTTTTTGGGGAGAAAAGGTCTCCAGGGTTCGGTTAGTGAGGAGGCCGATTTGTGCAAAAGTCCTTACAAAGATGCAACGGATTTTATTTTATTTTTCGTTTAAATCTGGGGGGTGGGGGTGGGGGACACCCAATTGCAAATTTCCTTTTTTTATTATTATTTTTTTAATGGCAGAGAGCAAATGGCCCTGGGCTGCTCCCAGCTGGAAAATTCCTTCTGCTAACAGCTGTAAAACATGATGCAACCTCCCCCTCTTTCATTTCTGAAGGATACCCTTGGAGAAGGGGAGAAATAAAAATAAAACAGAAGGCAAAGAAAGGAAAAAGGATGTTTTCACGGAGACATCTGTTTGAATTCGCTGCAGAGAGAATTTGGAGATCGGGTGGGAGAATCAAACGGCAGGCGTGGCTAGAGTTGGTTTTGAAGGACGTCTGGATAATCCTTGAGGACTAGAGACGTCCCCCCCGGGAGTTGTGGGCCGGAGCCAGCCTCGCTTGGCATGGAAATGTGGCATTAGCGGGCCTGAATTTCCTTTCCAGCAGTGCTTAAAAAGCCATCGGCTGTGAAATCTTGGCAGGGTTGACAGTCTGGCCAGGCTCTGCGCCTTGGTGTCAATTAGACCTTGTCACAAATGCTGTTGGAAGTGTGCGGTGCCTTTGTTTTGGCTTGCTGCGGAGACAGCTAAGAGGAGAAAACCTCCAGCTCCAAAGGCAGTCTATCTGCATTCTTCAGGAGCATAGAACCTCCAGTTCCAGAGGCAATATATCTGCATGCTTCAAATAGAACCTCCTTCTCCAGGGGCAGACCATCTGCATTCTTCAAGTAGAACTGTCTGCTGCAGAGGCAGGCTATCGGTATTCTTTGAATAGAACCTCCAGCTCCAAAGGTAGACTATCTGCATTCTTCCGGGGCATGGCAGCTTAGAATAGAGTGTCCAGCTCCAGAGGCAGACTATCTGTATTCTTCTAATAGAACCTCCAGCTCCAGAGGTAGACTATCTGAATTCTTCCGGGGCATGGCAGCTCAGAATAGAGCCTCCAGCTCCAGAGGCAGGCTATCTTCAGGGCATGACTGAGACAGCTCAGAATAGAGCTTCCAGTTCCAGAGGCAGTCTATTTGCATGCTTCGAACAGAATTCCCAATTCCCAGAGGCAGACTACCTGCATTCTTTGAATAGAACCTCCAGCTCCAGAGACAGTCTACCTGCATTCTTCAAGGGCATGGCAGAGACAGCTCAGAACAGAGCCTCTGTCCCCAGAGGCAGGCTATCTGCATTCTTCAGGGGCACAGCTGAGACAGTTGAAAATAGAACCTCCAGCTCCAGAAGCACACTATCTGCATTCTTTGAATAGAACCTCCAGCTGAGAGGCAGGCTATTCCCTGCTGGCTGGGGAATTCTGGAAATTGAAGTTCACATGCCCTTGAATGGCCCAGATTGAGAAATATTGATAAGAGACATACCCCTCTGGGAGGGCTTAATTAGTTCCCTTGCAGGTTTCAGAGGGCTAGACCAGATGATCTTTGGGAATCCCTTCTGGTGCTACAAATCAACGATTCTGAGATTTCCCAGGAATCCTCCATTAGGAATAGTGGCTGGGGAATTCTGGGAGTTGAAGTCCTCAGGGCTTAAAGTGACCCAGGACGTGAAGTTGGGAGAGACTTTAATGATCATCTAGTCCAGCCCCCTGCTTAGAAACCTTTTTTTTCTTTTTTCATTCTTAAAAGGAAATTATTTCAACATTCCTCAAGTAGAAGGTGCACAATTAAGTTGCCCTTTTCAGAACAAAGACAGCGTATTTTAACAACGCTGAGAAAATTCAGTGAAATGTAAGCTTGCTTGGAAGATAAAACTGGTGTTGAGATCAGAATGGAGGTTTTTTTTTCCTCCCCATGAGGGCTTATCTTAATCCAGACAGTTTTATTCGCAGTTTTTATTTACTACTTTTTGTCAGCATATTCTAATTTTTATACATTCTCTGCATGTATACAGTCAATGCATTTTGGGCAGATTTTTTCCCTAATACAATATACATTTTTAAAAGTCTGAGAACTGCACTGCGGAATTCAAAGGGTTTTCAAATAATTTCAAACAGAGGCACTGCAGATTCGTGCTTTCTGGCTTATTTTTAACCTTCCCAACCGTGATTAAACCTACATTAACTTGCATGTCTAGAGAAAAGGACTAGGGGATGGCATGATAGCAGTATACCAGTATTTGAGGGTCTGCCCCAAAGAAGAGGGGGTCAAGCTATTCTCCAAAGCAACTGAAGGCAGGACAAGAAGCAACGGGTGGAAACTCATCAAGGAGAGAAGCAACCTGGAATTCAGGAGATATTTCCTAACAGTGAGGACAATTAACCAGTGGAACTACTTGCCTCCAGAAGTTGTGGGTGCTTCATCACTGGAGGTTTTTAAGAAGAGACTGGATAGTCACTTTTTCTGAAATGGTATAGGATCTCTTGCTTAACCAGGGGGCTGGATTGGATGATGTACAAGGTCCCTTGCAGTTCTATTCTGGGCTGATGATTTGATCAGTTCTTATTCTGAGGATCCAGACTCCTATTACATTCTTCTCATTGTCCCAAAAATAGTTTTTTTTTTCTTTCTTTCTTTCTTTCTTTCTTTCTTTCTTTCTTTCTTCTTTCTTTCTTTCTTTCTTTCTTTCTTCCTTCCTTCCTTCCTTTCTTTCTTTCTTTCTTTCCTTCCTTCCTTCTTTCTTTTTCTTTTTTCTTTCTTTCCTTTCTTTTTCTTCCCTCTTTCTGTTTCCTTTCCTTTCATCCCTCTCCTGCCTTTTCCTTCCTTCTTCCCTCTCTCCTTCCTTCATTCCTTTGCTCCTTTTTCTCCTTTCTTCTCTCCCTTCTGTTCTTCTTTCCCTCTTTCCTTTCTTTTCCTCCCTCCCTCCCTTCTTTCCTTCCTTTCTTTCTCCCTCCCTCCCTCCACCCCATCCATCTCCTCCTTCCTGCTCTCTTCTCCTTGTCCATTCTTCTCCTTCCTTCCCATTTCTTCTCCTTCCCTCTCTCCTTCATTCGTTGTTCTTCTCTCCCTCTCTTCTGTCTCTTCTTTCATTCTCCCCTTTCTCTCCCTTCCTTCCTTCCCTCCCTCCCTCCTTTTCTCAAAGAATTACTGAATTTCAGTCCATGTGCCAGTTCAAAACCTGACATTATATATACATTGGCAATGCTGTGCCAAGCAAATAAATTTTCCCTCTTTCTCTCTTCTCTCCTTTGGCAGCCGGGCTCTCCCTGGAAGCTTTCACCTTGCCCAATCCAGCAGGAACGGAGTGGATATTTTGCACTTTTTAAGGAATCTCTTGTAATCCCCTTTCTTGCCTTCGCAGCCAGATGGATGAGACGTTGCCTCTTTCAGTTGTGTTGGCAAATTGGGCGCCTTGTTGGCTCCGTCTTGCCGTTCAAAAGCTTAGAAAGAGTAGGTTTAGGACACAATGGCTCAGCAACGGGAGGGAGAACATTTTCTCCTCTTTCTCTGTATCCATCAGTTGCTTCCCAGTCCCTGGGCTGCCCGCCAAGCTTGCCAGCTGCAGTTGGTACGAAACATAAAAGGGAGAAGAGAGGGGAAGGAGCCAAAATAACAATATGCATCTTCAAGACTTCCCTGCCTTCTGAAGCTCTCCTTGACTTTATCTGCAAAACAAGCAAAACTTTTCCTGGCTGAATCTGTGCCAGTTGCCCCGATATTTAGCAGGGCAAAATATCAAGAGTCTAATTCAGAGGTCTTCAAACTTGGCAGCTTTAAGACTTGTTGACTTCAACTCCCAGAATTCTCCAGCCAGGTATTGTTTTCTGTTATATTGTTTGTCTGGAGTTAATCCCTGCTTATCTTGGTTTATAGGCTGCAGGGCAAGTTACAGTATAGATCAGAGGTCTTCAAACTTGGCAGCTTTAAGACTTGTGGACTTCAACTCCCAGAATTCTCCAGCCAGCATAGCTGGAGAATTCTGGGAGTTGAAGTCCACAAGTCTTAAAGCTGCCAAGTTTGAAGACCTCTGTTGTAAAGCCAACAGAGGGAGTTGGCTGGGAGTTGAAGTCCACAAGTCTTAAAGCTGCCAAGTTTGGGGACCCCCTGGTTTAGTTCAATCTGTTGGATCCTAATCCTAGACAGACTTGTCGGTTAAACAGGTCAGCCTCGGCCACGCGCTCTCGTGCAAAGAAATGAAGGCTCTCTCAAATGTCTGGGGAAGGAAAACACTACCTGGCCAAATAATGCATAGAATCCGAAGGCCGGAAGGGACTCTTGAAGTCTTCTTCTCCAACCCCTTGCCCAAGGCGGGAGTCTTCATATCCCCTGGGCAGCATCCTTTCTTTGCATCTCCCCCCCTCCCCTTTAAGTAATACATTCAGTTTGCATCCAAAACAGGGAATGTCAATCTGTTGGGGTTTTGTGTCTGTGTGTGTGTGTGTGTTTTAAAGTAAAATTCAAAATACTTTTTGGATAAATCTCTCTCAAAAGAGCCAATTCTCAAATCCGGGTGCTGAGACTTCTAAGGATGCACGTGAGATTCCGGGAGGACATTCGGAATCCCTTCACAGAAAACACCCAGGTTGTGTTTTACCCCCAGTGCACCAAATCAGGTCAGTTGAAAACGGTGCAAGAAAATAACAGAGTGGGGAGGGATCTCGGAGGTCATCTAGTCTAACCCTCTGCTTAAGCAGGAGAACCTAGACCATTCCAGACGAGGGATTGTCCAGTCTCTTCTTAAAACCCCCCAGGGATGGAGCACCCACAACTTCTGGTGGCAAGCAGTTCCACTGATTAATTGTTCTCGCTGTTAGGAAGTTTCTCCTTAATTCCAGGTTGCTTCTCTCCTTTTTTTTTAATTAAAAAAGTTTTACAAATACAAATTTCCCCCCCTCCCCTAACCCCTCCCTCCCCTAGCCCCCCCTCCCGTAACCCCCCCTCCCCCAGCCCCCTCCTTCTCTAAACCCCCCCCCCAGTCCCTCCCCCCGGCTTCCCCAGGTGAAATCCAAATCATACCATCATTTACTATAACATACATTACCTTCCTACAACCCTAACCCCTAACTAGACTACAAATTTCTACCTCTTAACATTCAACTAAAAACTATCTGGTACTTCCCTGTTTGATATTTGTTCTGCACGTAATCTATCCATTTCTTCCATTCTAACATATAAGTTTCTTGGGTCTGGTCCCTCAAATATGCTGATATCTTCGCCATTTCTGCAAAACTGGCCACCTTCAAAGTCCATTCTTCTATAGTAGGCACAGAGTCTTTTTTCCAGTGTTGGCCAATCAGTAGTCTGGCTGCTGTAATCATATATAATATCATTTTTGTCTCAGTCACTGAAGAATCCTTAACTATCCCCAATAAAAACAATTGAGGAGAAAATTGGAGTTTTTTCTTCAAAACATTTTGCATAACCCACCATATTTCAATCCAAAAAGCCTTCACTTTCTTGCAAGTCCACCATATATGATAGTATGTAGAATCTAAGCATTCACATAGGTTGCTTCTCTCCTTGATTAGTTTCCATCCATTGCTTCTTCTCCTGCTTTCAGGTCCTTCAGAGAATAGCTTGACTTCCTCTTTTTTCTAACAGATTAACAGAGTTGGACGGGACCTTGGAGGTCATCGAGTCCAACCCTCTGCCCAAGGAGAGACCCTACACCTGCCTCTACCTAGGATCAAACTCACAACCTCCTAGAGCTCTAGAGCTCCACTTTCATTTTCATTTCATTTTCATTTTATTAGATTTATATACCGCCCTACTCCCGAAGGACTCAGGGCGGTGAACAGCCAGAGAGATAAAACACACAAATTTACCAAATTTAAAAGACAATATAAAACCCATTAAATAATTTGGCCCAGAACAATTTAAAACACCCCCTGTTTTAAAACCAATTTTAAAAGTTACAGTTGAAAGGGAAGTTAGGCCAGGCCAGCCTGTTGAAATAAATAGGTCTTGAGGGCACGACGGAAGGTGCGTAAATCCAGGATCCTCCGTATCTCCGGGGGGAGCTCATTCCAGAGGGCAGATGCCCCCACAGAGAAGGCTCTCCCCCTGGGGGCCGCCAGTCGACATTGTTTGGCCGACGGCACCTGGAGGAGCCCCTCTCTATGTGAGCGAACTGGCCGGTGAGAGGCTATTGATGGCAGAAGGCAGTCCCCTAAATTCTAGGCTACCGGGTTCTACTTGCTTTTAAACAGATACCCGTTGGGGAAAAAATATGAGTACCGTATTTTCCGGCATATAAGACGACTGGGCGTATAAGACGACCCTCCTCAGAGCCATTTAAGGCTCGTCAGAGCCTTATGGGCTGGTCTGCCTGGTTACAGGAGAATGAGACCCGGCGTATAAGACGACCCCCGACTTTTGAGAAGATTTTTGTGTGTTAGAAAGTAGTCTTATACGCAGGAAAATACAGTATTTTGAGCAAGTATCCTTGATTTAGATTTGGTGCAACCCCTCAAATATTGAAAGATGGCTATCATGTCACTGTCCACTTTCTTCTTGAAAAATTCCAGTGATGGAACTTTCTGGTGGCCAGCTGTTCCACTGGTTAATTGTCCTCACAGTTAGGAAATTTCTCCTTAATTCCAGTTTGCTTCTCAGTTTGCATCCGTTCCTTCTTGTTCCGCCTTTCGGGGTCTGGATCTTGAGATGAACTGATGAAATCAGGCAGGGCAATGAATGTTTAATCACGGATGGAGACGCTAAAGATAAGTCAGATAGTATAAATTAGTGCCACCCACGTCTCTTTGAAAGCCGAGATCTCCAGGCCAAAGAGAGTTTGAATGCCACCCTGCACCGAGTGACGAGAATGGGAAAATAGAGGGGAAAGCGGTGTGACTTTCTGAATGACTGAGCTGCGGAGGGAAAAGACTCCTCTCCTTGGTGACATGAATGAGTAGGAAACAGGTGACCGAGCGAGCGTGAGAAAAACTCATTTCTGGCAATGCCGAGGATAAAGGAGAATTGGTAAAATAAAACCTGCTTGGAAAGGATCTCTTTGCTTTCAATATATGGCTTAAGCATGCCTGATCAGACGTCTCTGTGACCGAGGAATGAATAATATAAATCTAAAAGTATGATTAGTTTGACTGCTTGGGATGAACAAATAAGAGGATTGCTGCAGGGCAGAAGACAGATGTTTTGGATATGGGGTAGACAGGCCAGGATTTCACATCCTTGGTGACTTTTAAGAGTGTGGGCTTCGACTCCCAGAATCCCCTAGTCAGCAGGCGTGGACTTCACTTTCCAAAATTACGTTGCTAATTAACTTTCAGAAATGGGGAGAAGGTCCTTTTTGGAGCAGATGGAAACTTGATCCTAAATTATTTGGGCATCGATCTGGATTGGGCAGGAAAGGACCATGAGGGGCCAGGAACACTTTTTTCCACAGCTGGAAAAAACCCCTGCATGGTTGCTTTCTTTGCAAATGTTTCATGACCCAACTAGGGAATATCATCAGTGTTAGAAGGGAGTGGGGTTTGCAGAGAGAAGGACAATGACAGTGGGGTCCTTGATGCTCTTTGTGCTAAGTTTTCTTCAAGATGTTTCATGTCCTAACTACCATGCTTCCCCGAAAATAGGACCCTGTCTTATATTTTTTTGAACCCCAAAATAAGCGCTTGGCCTTATTTTCAGGGAGGTCTTATTATTTTGGGGCGCGTGGAGCAAGACGGGGCCTCTCTTGCCGTCTTACCTGATTTCCAGCTCTGCCTCCCTAACCCTAACCAGAGGAAATGGTGGACATACGGACAAGCAGACTAAAAGCATTGTGATTAACACCAGCTGTCTGCAATTACTGGAAGTTCGAATCTCCCCAGGCTCAAGGTTGACTCAGCCTTCCATCCTTTCTAAGGGAGGTCAATTGAGGACCCATTTTGTGGGGGCAATAAGCTGACTTTGTATAAATATACAAAAGTAGGAAGGCTATTGCTTAACGCATTGTAAGCCGCCCTAAGTCTCCGGAGAAGGGCGGCATAGGAAGGAAGGAAGGAAGGAAGGAAGGAAGGAAGGAAGGAAGGAAGGAAGGAAGAAAGAAAGAAAGAAAGAAAGAAAGAAAGAAAGAAAGAAAGAAAGAAAGAAAGAAAGAAAGAAAGAAAGAAAGAAAATTCAGCTGACTGCAATTACTGTAAGTTCGAATCTCCCCAGGCTCAAGGTTGACTCAGCCTTCCATCCTTTCTAAAGGAGGTCAATGGAGGACCCAGTTTGTGGGGGCAATAAGCTGACTTTGTATAAAATATACAGAAGTATGAAGGCTATTGCTTAATGCATTGTAAACCGCCCTGAGTCTCTTAAGAAGGGCGGCATATAAATCAAATTTTTTTAAAAAAAATTGCAGGGGGAGGGCTTATATTTGGGGAAACCCGGTAGATAACATCAGCAGTGATGAGAACATCACCAGAAGAAGCAAACTCACTTGTTTTGATCCCATGTTTCTCCTTCCCCTTTCCTTGCTGGGTTATTTTTCCCTTTAAGGCCTGAAGGGATGGAGAGACCCAAAGACTAGCTCATTCCTCTACATTAGGGGTGCCCAACCTGTGGGCCACAGTCCACTACAAGTTTGTGGCCTATTTGCAACCGGGCCGCATGAGTGGCCAGCTGTGCACATGCATGCACATCCCCTCACGTGTCATGGGTGCTCGGGGCCCCACTCGCACGAGCAATAGGTGCTTGCACACGGAAATGCACCTCTCCTTCCACAAAACCCCCTTCTCTTTCCCCCCTTCCCTCCTGGGCTCCGGGCCTCCAACCCGGAAAGTTTGGGGGAACTCTGCTCTACGTATTCAAGTCCTTGGCTTACAACCATTTGTTTAGCGACCGTTCAAAGCTGCAACAGCACTGACAAAAGACTTAACTGTCGGTCCTCACTCTTACGACAGTTGCAGCCTCCCTGTGGTCATGTGGTTAAAAGCCAGGTGTTTTTGGCAACCAGCATATATTTGTGACACATCCCAGCATCCCGGGTTCGCCCTCTGCCACCTTGCAAGATGGCTTCCGACAAGCAAAGTCAATGGATTCATTTAATGACCATGTGAGTCACTGAATCGGAACAACCCGTTTTAAGAACCGGGGCAAAAATGGCTCATAAAATTGGGTGAAAATTGATCGTCCGCTTTGCTTTCCCACAGATTTTTTTTTTTTAAATTAGATTTATATACCACCCTTCTCCGGAGACTCAGGGCGGCTTACAATGCGTTAAGCAAATTCTTGTCGCCACTGTGGTCATAAGTCGAGGATTACCTTCTGTATTAAATCCCAGGAGACTTTTGCTGCAGAAGCAAAACGGGCAATTTAGTTGCCATCAGTTCTGGAATTTGGAAGAATTCCAGCTTAGGAAATTGGTGAGTCACCGTTCCTCGTTGTCTTCAGGATTGAGATGCATAGGCCAGGTTTCCTGGTCAAATGGTCTGTTCTCGATCTTCATGAGGACCGGCGCCTTGCATTGTTCTTAAGAGGAACAGCAAAACAGCATTTTGTGCCAGCCAATGTCCCCCTTTGCTCAAATTGCTCGAAGTCTCCAGCTACATCTAGGAAAAAAATATCCTCGGTCTGAAAAGCCCAGTGATTTAGTCAACACATCTGCTCCCCATGTGCAAATTACATTCTTATCTCTAATAAAGGGATGAAGCCACAACTTTTTGTAATTGGCTGCTTTGCAGGTCAAGTCTATCTGAATCGGAATTCCTTGTGGTTTAATAAGGGTGAACTTGGGATGCCACGAATTTGTGGTTTGGGTCGGTTTTGATAATTTAAACCGAGATGGGCTGCAAATTAGCTTGCATCTTCTGGACCTAATAGATGATGTCTCTAAATTCTGCCTCTTTTTAGGATGCCCTTAACTCTTTAGGTGCTGGAAATAATCTTAGATATTCCATTTGGAGGGCCAATGCAAAGTGACTCTCTTTATTCTTTAATGAGCCCTGGAAGAATGGATCTGGATTTTTGCTTATAGTTTTATCCTTCTTGGGGATTGTGCGTGATAGCTGATGGGCAGACAGAGGGTCCCTACCTCTGTTGAGGCAAAACACCACGGCAGAGGAAAATTTAAGCAAGATAGAGCTGTAATGTATTTTCAATTGTTGTTGGAAATATTATCTGAAATTGGCTATTTTATTTTTTTTATTTTGCAAGCCCTGTCACTGGAGTATAAGGACAAAGACAGGGAGGGAGGGAGGGAGGGAGGGAGGGAGGGAGGAAGGAAGGAAGGAAGGAAGGAAGGAAGGAAGGAAGGAAGGAAAGGTGGAAAGAGGGAATAAAGATGGAAGGAAAAAAGGGAGAGAGGAAGGAAGGAAGGAAAAAAGAAAGGGTGGAAAAATAGGGAGTAAAGATGGAAGGAAGGAAAAAAAGGGTGGGAGGGAGGGAAGAAAAAAGGGAGGGAGGGAGGGAGGAAGGATCCTTGTGTAGTAATAACATCATTTGCACAAGCTGCTAAGGAAAAATGACACCTTATTTTTCATGCCTCTGTAAGATGTCCTTACTTGGGAGATTAATGGACAATCCATCCCCATTCATCTCATCAGGGTCACCTTCTGCTCAGTTCCTGATGTGGAACCCACTGGATTTACTTAGTAGGAGTTTAACAGTTAATTGTTACACTTTTACAAGTGTTCCTTTTAGACTTTTAGAGAGTCTACTGCCCAGAACAAATTAAGCAGCCAACCAAATAATCTGGCTCGGTGGTTAACTTCAGCAAACTCCCAGAATTCCCCCAGCCAGCACGATTGATTGGTTAAGCCGTCAATCCCCAAACGAGCAAGAGGAGACTTGATGTAAAATTGCAGCTATTCAGCCACGTGGCCAGAGCGATGCTGCAATGGCCGTGCGAAAAATGATCACAAATCACATTTTTCAGGTCTGATGTAACTTCAGTCACTAAACGAATGGCTTGCAAGTCAAGGACTACCAGTAGCTGACACCAAATGATTCTGCAGGCTGGATTCTGCCCCCCGTTAGAATAGAAGAGAGGTGGAAGGGATCTCGTAGGTCATCTAGTCCAACCCTCTCACCCCCCACCCCCCACCCCGGCTCAAGCAAGAGACCCTATAGTACCCTTTCTAACTTGGGTAAATTTCCTTGCCAGGGAGCTCCCAGTGTGCCTGCTCAACAGGCAGGGGACATTTGATGCTCTGATCCCTCACATCTGGAAGGTAACGAACAGGCTGAGGATGCAGCTGCTTTTCCAAGGAAGGGCAAATTTGTCCCAGCCTTGATTTAGGATGGTCATAGCGCCCCCTGGTGGATGCAGTGAGGAGTTGCAGGTCAGGTTGCAACAGCTGTACTTCCCATTGGAAGTTTTGCTTGGGTGGATTTATCCGCATGGACCTATGTTTTAAATTTGTTTTAATTTATTGGCAAATTATTATTTTAAATAACTAGAGTAGCCACATTTTTCTTTTGGAGTAATATAAAATAGTAAACGATAACTGACTGAATGTTTGAGGGAGTCACAAACCTCTAACACAGTGTTTCTCA
This sequence comes from Masticophis lateralis, assembly GCA_030761175.1. NCBI lineage: Eukaryota > Metazoa > Chordata > Lepidosauria > Squamata > Colubridae > Masticophis > Masticophis lateralis. The sequence goes on along the minus strand of JAUDYJ010000004.1, from coordinate 1,827,020 downwards.
CTTTAAGAGGTATGGACTTCAACTCCCAGAATTCCCCAGCCAGCCCTTCTTGTCCATTAAAAACACAGGACCAGAGTTCCAAAGGTGGACTACCCATCATGCACAGCTCCCAAGGGCTACAGTTCCCATTTCTCTTCCATCAAGGCTTCCTCCCCTCTCCTCCCCTTGGCACGTCTTCATTCTTTCTTCTATGAAAACTACAGCTTGTTGGGACTTCTGCAAAGGTTTTTTCCATAGACGGGCAGTCCTCGACTTACAACAGCTCAAAAGCACTACCACAGCACTTTAAAAAGATGACTTGTGTCTGTTTTTCACCCTTATGACTGTTGCAGCATCCCCAGGGGTAACATGACCAAAATGACTCACATTTACGACGGTTGCAGTGTCCTGGGGTCATGCGATTCCCTTTTGCAACCTTCTAATAAGCAGAGTCAATGGGGAAGCCAGATTCACTTAACGACTGTCTTACTAAGTTAACTGCAGTGATTCACTTAAGAACGGTGGTAAAATGGGGCCAAACTACCGCCTTGCTTAGCAACAGAAAGGATGGGCTCTATTGTGCCATACATTGAGGATTTCCAGTCCTGCTTTGCAGAAACCCCAAACTGAAATTTTAAAAAGTTCCACCAGCCGCCCTGCTTTCTCTCGTTAAACCACAAAGCCGCAACTTTTGGGGTTTGTGGGTTTTTCCTTCCCCCCCCTTTTTTAAATTAGATTTATATGCCGCCCTTCTCTGGAGACTCAGGGCAGCTTACAAGGCGTTAAGCAATAGCCTTCCTACTTTTGTATATTTATACAAAGTCAGCTTATTGCCCCCACAAACTGGGTCCTCCATTGACCTACCTTAGAAAGGATGGAAGGCTGAGTCAACCTTGAGCCTGGTGAGATTCGAATTTACAGTAATTGCAGACAGCTGGGTTTTAATTACAATGCTTTTAGTGCTGCTGAGCTATCCAGGCTCTTTCTAAATCTCTTGTTGTACAAAGTCCCATGTCAAAAAAGAGACCCCAATGCACGCCTCTATCAAGGTAACGTTTTATTAACCGAACACTTTTAACCAAATCGACATCAAAATCCGGACACAAAACACTTCCGACAGGAGGGGGTGGGGAGAAAGGGCAAAGTCTGGAGTCCACGTGGAGAGCAGAACTGTCGTCGCTTGGGTAGAAAAGCAGGGGTGAAATGGAAGGATCGCAAAGAGCTTCTCAGAGCTGAAGAGCAGGAGGACCCCCCCCCCCCCAAACAAAGCCATCTGCTTCCCCTGAACAAGACCAACGAAGCAGGAGCCATTCAAATTATGGGATCAATTGAGCGAGGAAAAGAATTTAAGGACAACTCAATCCCACTTCCCCCCCCCCCAAGTTCAAATAAAGGAAGATGGGTTGATTCCAATGGAAGGAGACACACCTGTTCAAACGGAGTTCCCGGGGGGGGGGAGCAGGGGTGTCTACCGTGGACCATTTCTACCCTTGCGTGCAAACATTGCATCCACATATTTGTGGACATCTCACCTCTTCCGCTCTTAAGCGGTGGAAAGTTCTACAGACCTAACTTGAGCTACTCGGGAGCGGGATTCAAGGTACAAGGTTCCACCTCAGGGAAGGTGGACCATCCATGGGGTGAAAAGAGCTTCTCTTCCTGAAGAAGCTTCGCATGACTGTGGTGTTTGCGGGAAGAAGCAAGGGCTCTGGTCCGGAGACCATGATCCTCGTCTCTTGCCGCTTCTCATGAAGGCCCCTCGGAGTCCGAGGTCCGCAACCTTCTGAGAGGAACCGGTCAAGGAAGATGTCTATAGACCAGGGCTCTCCAACCTTGGCACCTTTAAGACTTGTGGGACTTCAACTCCCAGAGTTCTGAGAGTTGAAGTCCACAAGTCTTAAAAGTTGCCATGGTTGAAGAGCCCTGGTCTATAGAGATTATTCTCAGTCCTCCAGGGCACAGTTGTCCCAAAGGTGCTTTTTTTTCAAGAGGCAACTGGACTTTCCGGTTTTTTCTTTTGAAGACATTTCACTTCTCCTCCAAGAAGCTTCTTCAGCTCTGACTGGATGGTGGAGGATGGAAGGATTGATATTCCTTGCAGAGAAGCAAAACGTCTTCAGTGAAAAACCAGAAAGTCCTGTTGCCTCTTAGAAAAAGGATGATGAAGGAAGATCAATCTCTTTTACAATGGTCAGTAGAGGCCTCCTGAGTTGGGTGTAACTTCTCATTCTCTGACCAAGAGACCAAGTCTTCGTTCTCAGGGATCTTATGCAGGTTTCAAGGCTAGCTACACACCTTGAATCTAATCACCAGGCCTGGAGAGCAGGGTCCTATTTTCAAAGATGAAAGCTCTCAACAGGACTGATTTGATTCTTCAAAAGTAGACCACCACCCCATGGGATCCCTCCCCAAAGATCTACCCAACTTCCAACCTCACATATGGATGACCACCATGGCTCCTACCTCTAAGAGGTTCTCTTGTGCTTTATCAAGCAGCAATGCAGCTTCCTTAAGCCATGGAAAAGATACTCCATGGAGATGCTATCCATGGTTGCACTCTTGCCCCAATCCCTTCCAGCTGTGTTGTCACTCTGAAACACCCCACAGCACCCATCCAACCACCCACGGAGATATCAAGCAGCTTGTTTGTTCAGGAGGGTTCAAACCCCCGACTGCTTGGGAACAGCAAAGCTGTCAAGGCCAAAGACACGCGAGAGAATCTGGGTGGCACCTAACTGAGGTTGCCCACTTCCAAAGCCCAACTGTCGTTTCAACACTTCCTGGGGTCATGAAGTGGACCACCATTCAAGTGTCCGTCCATCCGTCCGTGAGGTTGCCGCACAGCAGTGCAGAAGTGGCCCTCTCCTGCCACCACTAACGGGGAGAAAAATGTACCTTCTGCCCTGTCTTGAAAGAGAGTGGCTGCCACCGACTTTACGACAAAGTTGAGGGAAGGAAGACCATTAAGACCTTTGTGTAATTGCTGGACAACAGGCGTTCTTTCCACTTAAAGCGGAACAAAGCTAATATTGTCCCCATTTTTGTCTCTCATGCCCGCATCGTTTTCAAAGGCTGTGTCTTCATCCCGTGGAGACCAGCCGGAAGCACGCCGGAGAATTTTGCGAGCTAGAACAAGGGGCGTCCAACCTTGGCAACTTCAAGACTTGTGGACTTCAACTCCCAGAGTTCCCCTGGGGGGAACTCTGGGAGTTGAAGCCCACAAGTCTTGAAGTTGCCAAGGTTGGACGCCCCTGAGCTAAAACATTCCCTTAACAGTGCAAAACAAAAAGGAAAGAAAATGTACGCAAAACGCTTGCAAAACTTTAAAAAACAAAGACACCCAACAGTCAATTCTCACTGTATGAACACATAAAATTATGCTTTTTTCTGCAGGGCACTTCCTTAAGCGCATCAACCACACACCCTTGCTCACCCACAAAAGGGTATATTGTCACACAGTCTATTCCAGTAGAGATTCCTTATCTAACGTCTCTATTGTATGAACTGGGAAATTTTGATGGTGTTTTTTTTTTTTTTTTATTTGTGATTCCTTAAATAAGTTCTCCATTACACGAAGTGGGAAATTTTAATCCTCTTCTGTCCCTAGGAGACATTTCCAAAGACCGCATGCCAACTAAGGAGAAACGATTTTGTTCTTTCGGGTTTGTTTGTTCCGAAGCAAGGTTCTTCTTTGCCAAAATTAGAACAAAGTGCAGAAAAAAAGTCTCAAAAGTATTGTGTTCGCCTTCCTCTTGTTTTCTGATGGCATTTTAAATCAGGCTATAGATCTCAAGCAAGCATATTTTATCCACAGTTTCCGGGAAGGTTTCCACCACGTAAATTAGGCTTTCTTCACTAGAATAGAAGCACTTGCAAATATACAGAAAAAAAAAAAAAACAATAGCATATTTTTTTTAAAAAAAAACAACAGCATTCGGTATCGGTCACTCAAAAGTATAGAAAACCTGGAAGGTCTTAAAGCTTTAAATAAAAGCGAAATAAATAAATAAATATTGCATGTAAATTGAAGACAAAATATATCAAGAATATCTATTGCACAGCTTCAAACTTTGGAAATGCCTGTAAAGCCCATGGAGTGAATGGCCTAGAGTTAACACTTCCTATTTCAAAGAATAAATAATTTATCCCAGAAAGGCAATAAATCTGGCTCTAGGCTGTTATCAATGGAAGCTTAAATCTGTACAGATAGTTCTTCAAAATCCCTGCCTTGTGCAAATAGCTTCGCTTCGTTCCTGTGACGGCATGAATTTTCATACAGTTATACAACAGTCCCCTGGGGCATCGTTTAGACCCAATTTTTCCATTTTCCTAAAATTAAATAAATGATAATTCTTGAGATTATCTGCCTGGAAGCTAGAAACGAGTATGGCAATGAATGCTGTAGAATCCATGTATAGATTCATTCTTCCATGTAGCCCTGGCAGCTGCATCGGACTACTGTGCTTCCAATTTGAGCTTACACCAAAGCTACACCCTCCGTCAATTCTCTTCCAGGCTGGAAGGGGAGTGGAAGCATCCTGCGTGTTGTGCTAGTCATCGTCCCCACCACCACCTCGGATTTCTGCCCCCTAGAAGGCCAGAGGTCCACGCAGCTACATGGAGGAAAGCAGCTGAGGGGTCAATAATGCATGCCAAAGATTCTGCTCTGCGGTGAAGTCTACTTGCCAGTTTTTCTCATCCTGCTTTCCATGGATGTCCCGGGCTACAGCTTAGCACAGAGGATGGAAAAATGCACCAAATTGGGTATATCCCATAATTTACCTAATGCATCTTCCTAATTTAGTATCCTGGAGAGGCTTCAATTTACAGGCCTCCTAGCCAACATGGCGTTTGGAAATTGGGAAGAGACAGGCAAATACACAATTGGATGCAAAATTTTCCACCCTACTGCATTTTCCTGGGATATCTTATTCCAAGGAGATCTCTTTGCTTGAAAAATGTTAACTTCTGAGCACTAAGATTGTCTTACAACTGTGATTCTCAGCCTTGGCCGCTGGAAGAAGGGTGGACTTCAACTCCCAGAATCCCCCAGCCAGCATACTTCTGGGAGTTGAGGTCCACCCGTCTTCAAGCAGCCAAAGTTAAGAAACAGTGGTGTACCACGTTTACTTTCTGAAGTTCAACCTTGGAAGCCAACACTTGTTAATATAAATAGTCACCACAGCATCAATAAACCTCCTTTGTTCTGGCAAGTCATTAACAGGCTCTCTTCCAACCTCTACAGTTTAAACAGGACTGATTATGTTTGCAAATTAAGGGAGTCTCTGTGCACGATGAGACTTACGTGAAAAATTTGCTTTTTTGTAAGTGGGGTGTTCAGAGGTGAATCTGACACAGCCCCTATCAGCTATTCTAAAATAGTTGGGATCCACCTGAGCCCAGCTCAACTTAACTTGCAGAAAAACAAAGAAGGATAAACCAAAACCTCACATGACTTAGCCCGTCTTGACTGGTTTAAGAGCTAAATTGATGTCAAGAAGCAAAATTGTCAGGGGTGAAAACGCCACCCAGCAAAGACGATCTAAGGAGTTTGAAAAACAGTTGGAATCCCTAGGACTACTCAATACCACAGCATGAGCTAGAAAACAAACCCAAAAAACCCTGGAAAAATTAAGACTTGATAACACAGTAAAGATAATACCGATATTCTAGCCAACGATGTAGAAGCAGAACCTTTTTTTCAGACTTATTCTTTTGCAATCAAACTCTGGAAGGACCTTCATAGAGCAAAGAATTTAGACAGCTGATCTGTGCTGTGGGGAGTGGGAGTGGGAGTGGGAGGGAGAACAGCAGGAGCTGATGCCAGAGACCCTTCCCACAGGTGCTGACTCTTTTTGAGGGCATCTCTGGCCAGCTTCAAAGCAGTTTACTACTTGGTACACTAAGCTGACAAAAGGTTACTGCTCTGGGATGCTGGCTAAGGGACACAGACACCCCACACAGCAAACACTCACAGACACCTATGAAATGAATGCAAGGAGAGGAAGCTTTCCTCTTGGTTCCTGAATTCCACAGGACACAGTGCAAGGAATAACGTCGACGACAGCCAAGGCCGGAGGGGGGGAGGGGGTGGGATGGCTGCTACACACAGCGCCAGGTGAGTTGGTTCTTGCTGGGCTCCAGAAAGTGATCCACGAGGGCTCCGATGAGCTTCATGAGGTCCTCTTCCAAAAAGGTGACATCGCTAAGGAGCAAGGAAGACAAAAGATGGAAAGCATCAAAATAGGAAGGTTCATTCTAAAGCCCCAAACCCACAGGCAACCCACATGCTGCTCCTCACCTCCGAAGTCTTGGCTATCAAGCTAGGGGAGAGAGGGCTGTCAGCTGGGCAGCAGAAAAGAGTACAGGATATTCTCTTCAATAGAAGACAATGTTTGCAGCTCAGGGTTGAACTGCGGAGTGCTTGGTGATCTCTGAGCCTGGCTGTTTTCTTGCAGGTGTTTTATTACCAAACTGGGTAACCCCATTGGTGCTAGAAGGGAGTGGGGTTTGGGGGGGGGAGGAGGAGGAGGAGGAAGAGACCCCCTCCACTTGCCAACAGGTTTCCCCTCTGCCTTTGCAGCAGCACCCTCCATAACCTTGTTGTTGGGATACTGGGAAGCTGAGAGGGGAAAGGCAATATATCCTGCCCTGTGCATCCAAAGAGGAAGTCCTTCCAAAATCAGAAATAATGGTCATCACCCTACAAAGAAGTCTAGACTAAGAAACCACAGAGGTCATAGAGGACTACTTTTTTTGTAAAGCTATAGTAACAGCATCTTGCACGTCTGAGTGGGCTCCTACCGCCCATCCCACCAGGGAAAGGCTTCTCTTATTCACGTTACTTTCCAAGGCTCAAGCCCTGTTTATCTGGCCACTGCTTTGGGGGTGGAACTTCCTCTTGTCCTTCAAGGCCATTTCCTCTTCCCTCTACCCATGCCCCCCTTCCTCCAACTCGGCTAAAGCCTTCCAGGAATCAGGCTTGGTTTACAGAAAAGAGTTTCCCCACCTCTGGCCTGGCGGCGCACACATCTCGGCGTAGTATTTAATCTTTGGTTCGGTTCCACTGGTCCGGAGAGTGGCCACGCAGCCATTTTGAAAGGTGAAGGTGATCATCTGGCTATTTTTGCTCACTGGCAACACCTGACACAACAGGAAAAGCACCAGAAATCACAACCCCTCTCTAAAAAAGTATTGATCCTATCGTGGCTTTGCACAGAATTTGAACTGGATGTGGCCGTCACACCTTCCTCCTGCTATTTTCCCCACAACCACTCAATGAGGTGAGTTGGACCCAGCTGTCTTTCACGCTTAAAGCAGGACTAAAACTCACACTCCCCTGGTGACTGGCTCAGTCATCCCGCCGGCTTTCATGCCTAACTTGGAACTAGAACTCGCCATCTCTTGACGACTGGCACAAAATAACCCAGCTGGCATTCCGCCTACTCCAGGACTAGAATTCACCATCTCCTAGTGATTAGCCCAAAGTCACCCAGCCAGCTTTCATGCCTAAGACAGGACTAGAACTCATCGTCTCCTGGTGTTAGGCCCCAGATCACCCAGCTGGCTTTCATGCCTAAGGCAGGACTAGAACTCACTGTCTCCTGGCCTTTAGGTTGGAGCATTAAACCAGTAGAACAAACAGGCTGTCCATTTCAGTAGGATGCTTTGTGTATTTAAAGTGCAAGATGAAAAAGGAAATAAAAATTTATTTATTTATTTGTTTATTTATTTATTGTTTAAATTTGTATACCGCCCTACTCCCAGAGGGACTATGAGGGTCCCCAGAGGGACTAAATTAGTTACTATGCTCTGCATTGCATACTATTCTAGGGAACTTCAGAGGCTTAACCCTGGTAGTCCTAGTAAGCCCTAGTAACCCCTGGTAAAGTTTACAAGTAGTCCTCAACTTAAGACCAGCGACTCTCAAAGTTACAACAGACCTACATGCAGGTACTTAATGACCCAGATTTGAGCTTCCAATGGCGAGGCTCCCCTTGTGGTCATGTGACCTCACTTTGGGTACTCAGTAGCCAGCCTGCATTTACAGTTGTTTGCTGTATCCAATGGTCGCTTAATTAAGCATTTGCTTAATGCCCACCACAAAAAAAGGCCATAAAACCCACTTTACGACCATCATGACTTACAACTGTAATGGGCAGGCTTCATTACAGCCCAAACTCAAGGATTTGAGGAAACTAATACCAGTTTCTGTGGAAACGGAATACATCTGGAATTTTGTGATTTGCCAAAGAAATCTGGGATTTGCATATGTTAATTTTTGCAGCAGGACGATAGGTGACTTGTGCGTTTCAAAGCAGGATAGAAGCTTAGGCACATATCCCTCTGATTTGCAATGCAATTTGCCACCATTGGTAAGCAAATCACTGCCATTGTTAAGTGGGTCATGCTGTATCTTCAAAGGGTCGTTAAGTGGAAGACTACCTATATACACTGAATAAAACAGAGAGCACTTCTCTGGAGCATCTGTAAAAACAAAAGGAAGTTATGAAAGAGCTTATTTCAAAGAAGAAACTAAACCTTCCAGAAATAACCAAAACTACAGAGCTTCGGTCACGCTGAACCAAAAGAGGGAAACAACTGACCGATTTTTTCTTCAGCTGGCTGCTGTCATAGCCGGTAGTGACATCCCGGACATGAAGAATACCGTAAGTCCCACAAGAGGTCGGATAAGAATCAGGCATATCGAAGTTTCGGAGCCTTTCAAATATTCTTTTGATTGTAGGGGGATCGTAACACAGGAAGTAGGAGGTTTTTGAAATGTGGTAGCCATACCTGTGAGAAGACAAGGCAGAATTGACTAAAAGAAAACATTTTGGATCTATCGTCTCCGGAGATCCTCAGGTCATGGTTGTCCCTTTGGAAGAAAGCACCTTTGGGACTTTGGATCTATTCCAAGCTGGATCTATCCTGAGCAGGGATAGCCGGGGGGGCAGAGAGGCATCCCCTCTAGGCAGAATCTCTGTGGCAGCTGCCAAAGAACAGCAAGGTGTGTCAGGCGTGCCTCCGTTCAAAACTCAAGAAAGAAAAACCCCAACTCCATGTTTGTAGAGAAAGGTATTTTTACGGAGTATGAACTGAATGCAGCAAAACAAAAGCAACGTCTGAGGCAATAGGCGTGCAAATTACATATTGAAAACCCAATATCCCTCCCCCCAGGGACCCAGGTTGAGTGTCCAATCCACATCTCCCCAAGGTATCATGTGAGGTACTTCTTCAGACAGCCCCATCTATCTGGTATGCCGGAACGGTTGACTGACAGCTATCAGCTCTCTCTGCAGCTGCTATGAAGACAGTGAGAATTTTCCTCCCTTTTTCGAGACATCTCCACCAGCTCATTTACCCCCCCACTCCAAATACCAGCAATGCCCCCCCTCCTGTTCCAATGGCAGCCGAAAGCAAGCAAGCATCATAGAGGCTGACAGCGTGCCTGTGTGAACATCAGTTCCAGCAGTGGAATTTAAAAAAGGTTACCTCTGCTGCCGTTTGCATTTCTTGAATCCAAAGCACTTACGTTTTATAGATCTCCGTTAGCTGATGGGCCAGCCTTTGGCCCTTGGTGTCCAGCCAGGCAGCCATTTCTGCTATGACCACAGCAGCGCTGACACCATCTTTGTCCAGCACGGACGTGCCACACATGAAGCCTGAGAAACAAACATATCCCGTTCAAAGGACAGCATTTTATAGATTATAGCAGCACTCAATCTTAAAAAATCAAACCACCTCAATGACCAGTGGCTTAAAAAAAAAAAAAAGAGGAATAGCAGAATTCTGGGATCATTTCCATGGTTTTTATTTTTTACTGATTTTTATCAGCTGTCCCAACTTGGCCAGTTAGAAAAAGAAAGACTCTCGGTCCCATAGTTAGCAAAAAGTATACTTTACTAACACCAAGTTGGTTAGAGAAGAAGCAAAGTTGGATCAGAGGTTTTCGCACCCAAAGTATAGGGTTAATTTTTCCCTTGTTCTCATCCACCACCACCACCACCCCCAGCCCGTTTATCAAAGAGTGTCCAATTAGATGCTAACAAATTGTTTGGGTAACATTCCCTGTTTTTTCAGGCTGGATGGTTCTGTATTCTTTCATGTGACCTTGGAACAGTCAGCGGCTCTCATGGGATGGCATGATAGCAATAGCCCTTAGACAGATAGCACTTTACAGTGCTTTCCAGCCCTCTCTAAGAGGTTTACTGAGTCAGCATACTGCCTCCAACAATGCTCATTTTACCCACCTCGGAAGGATGGAAGACCGAGTCAACCTTGAGTCTGGTGACATTCGATCTGCCAAATTGCTGACAGCCAGCAGTCAGCAGAAGTGGCCTACAGTACGGCACTCTAACCACTGCGCCACCACGGCTGACCCTCTCTTTATCCCACCCTGCCATTCCCCCACCCCACCCCACGGCACAGCAGGATGGAAGCCCTGACAGATTTTACTGATGAGTCCAGAGTCGTTTGCCGAGATGGGCAGCTATAGAAATCGAATAAATAATAAATCAGCTATAACCCTGCATTTCCTTGCTTTCTGGCTGAGATGTCACCATCATCCCAAACCAGGAACAAAATGAAGAGACAGACTTTTCCAAGAATTCTGCCGAGATGGAATAGTTCTTAGATGAAATACATCCGTAGGCGTCACTGAGCATTCACGAGAACATATTCATGTCAACTCTGAAGCTGGCCTGACTGAGTTGGCCATCTTGGAGGCTTCAGTGTTGCCACAATGGTGATGGGGGAGAGGGAGGGGAGAATAGAGATAGTTGGGGTTTTGTAGCCAAAGCGAAATAGTTTCCCCTGAGAACCAAGGACATTCATTCCCACAGGTGACTGACCAGAGGAGGAGCGAAGTTTCCAAGCAACCGGACAGCACCTTGATTGGACCATGTGACTGATTGTTTGGGGAAGGGGGAAAAAACTTTTAATTTTAATTAGGTGAAAACCGTGGGAAACTTTAGAGTTGGTTTTCACCAGTCTGTGCCAATATGATATGTCCAATAAACCTGTTCTTTGAGGAACCTGTTTACTTCGGAGTTCTGTTTGCTATGGGGGTATTATTTGGAACGCTTGACAATTTATTGACTAAATAAATGAAAGGTTCTAGTTTGGGAATAAAAAATGCCAGGAGAAATTCCTTTATTTCTGGATGAGGAGGACGCCACAGCTGGCCAAGGCTTACCGATGGATTCTTCGAAGGCAAAAAGGACTTCTTTGCCGCTGTCCACCAGTTCCCTCACCCTGCTGCCGATCCATTTGAAGCCAGGGAGGGTCTCCTGGAATGAGACAAGGAGATGCTCCTTTCAAAAGAACCGCACCGGTGGCTCACACTCAGCTGCGAGCAGATTTCATCAAGGGATGCGGTCCACAAGACCTTGCCCGAAACTTCTGTTGCTAAGCAAGACGGTTGTTAAATGAACTTTGCCCCATTTTGCGACCTTTCTTTGCTGGCAGTTGTTAAATGTATCGTTGCAGTGGTTACCTTAGTCACATGGTGGTTAAGTGAATCTGGCTCCCCCATGGATTTTGCTTCTCAAAAGGTCGCAAAAGGGGATCACCTGATTCCCCCCAGGACATGGCAACCTTCGTAAATATATAAGACAGTTGCTGAGCGTCTGAATTTTGATCATTTGGCCACAGGGATGCTGCAACGGTCGTAAGCGTGAAAACAGTCACTAGGCCCTTTTTTTCAGTGTCATAATTTTGAACAGTCACAACATGAACTGTTATAAGTCCAGAGCTACCTGTATTTATCAAAATTATATGCAACCTTAAACCTCTGGACGTGTGTATGTGCTTGAGAGTAAACCCCCGAGTTCAGCCAGGCCTCCTCCCTCCAAATAAACAGGGCAAGTCTTCGACTTACAACCACAACTGAGCCCAAAATTTGCATTGCTAAACGAGGCAGCTGTTAAATGAGCTTGGCCCCCTTTTACCATCTTTCTTGCCACCGTTGTTAAGTGAATCGGTGCAGTTGTTAAATTAGTAACACGGATGTTAAGGGAATCTGGCTCCCCCATGGACTTTGTTCGTCTTTGAGGTCCCAAAAAGGGGGGGGGGGGATCGGACCACGTGATCCCAGGTAAAAAGCAACCGTCATAAATACGGCCCAGCTGCCAAGCCTCTGGTCACGTGACCATGGGTGAAACACAGTCAGTCATTTTTTGTCAATGCCGCTGTGACTTTGAACAATCATTAAGCAAACTGTCCTAAGTCGAGGACTACCTGTCTGCATACAAAGCTGAACTTGGGTCGGAATCTTCTGGGGTTTGAGGGCCACAATCCATGGCAGCTGATCTTCTGATGATTCACAGCAGGCGTGGCCAGTACCTGCTCACAGGCAGATATTCTCCAGGCACAAACCCCCCCCCCCCCCCGAGGCTTGAAAAAAACCTCTGTTTGGAACCAGCGCAGGAGGAAACCCGTGTTCATAAGGATGACCAGCGATCAGGACTGAGTGACCCTCCTCCCCAAAACATCTCAAGACTTTCTCCTGGAGGCCCGAGACCACCTGGAGCACGGCACCAAAGAGGAGGCCCACTCACGGACAACTCACTTCAAAATTAAATCCTTCCTTGAGAGCGATGGCCCGCAGAATTTTGGAGGAGACGGTGGTGGCCAACATGTAAACGTTCTTTACATCGGCTTCCTTGGGACAATTTTCCTTCCAACAAGTGAACATCCACCAGCCAAACAAGGCGGCCAGCTCATTGCCAGTGAAGACTTTCCAGCGGCCACTGAGGGGGAAAAAATGAGACAAGATTAAAGGCTTAACCAGGTTACGGGTAGTCCTCGACTTAAGACCAGAATCAGGACCTGAATTTCCATTGTTAAGGTGGCTATAGGTGTCTGGTTTGGCTCTGCAACCCAACAAGGCAGACACAGACTCCAGAGGATCATTAGAACTGCAGAAAGAACAATGGCTACCAACCTGCCTTCCATGGAGGACCTGTCTACTGCATGAGTCAAAAAGAGGGCTGGGAAAATATCTACAGACCCCTCGCATCCTGGACATCAACTGTTTCAACTCCTACCCTCAAAACGAGGCTATAGAGCACTGCACACCAGAACAACTAGACACAAGGACGGTTTTTCCCCAAATGCCATCACTCTGCTAAACAAATAATTCCCTCAACACTGTCAAATTATTTACTAAGTCTGCACGACTATTAATCTTCTCATCGTTCCCACCACCCATCTCCTCCCACTTATGACTGTATGACTGTAACTTTGTTGCTTGTATCCTTACAATTGATATTGATATTGTTTCCTAGTATGATTTAATTGCTTATTTGTACCCTATGACTATCATTAAGTGTTGTATCTTATGATTCTTGATGAACGTATCTTTTCTTTTATGTATACTGAGAGCGTATGCACCAAAGACAAATTCCTTGTGTGTCCAATCACATTTGGCCAATAAAGAATTCTATGCCATTCCATTCCATTCCATTCCATTCCATTCCTTGTTCTGTTCTGTTCCGTTCCGTTCCGTTCCGTTCCGTTCCGTTCCTACTCTACTCTAGTCTACTCTACTCTACTCTACTCTATTCACAAAGTGGTTAAGTGAGCTGCGTCCGATTTTATTATTTTTTCTGACACGATTGTTAAGGGAATCACATGGTCATTAAGTGAATCACATGATCAGCTTTCACTGAGTTTGGGTTTTTGCCTATGACAAGCATGTGACCGAGTTGTCAAGTGCCCAACTTTGATCACATGACCTTGCGTGACAGTTGTAACTACAAGGACCGGTTGTAAATCATTTTTTTCAGGGCCATTGTTATGTTGAGGGCCACCTGTTCTAAATTAACCCATTTCCTGGAACCACGGATGGCAATTTCTCAAGCGAGCTCTTCGTAACATGTCATGAAACAACAAACAGGGTTAACATTAACCAGGCTTAGCATGTTGTGCCCAACATTATTCAATCTAGTTTAAGAAATTGTTTGAACACAACCATTCTGGGACAAACATCACTTTATAGGCTCGGAGGGCTCTTGGCACTTGTCTAATGCACAACAAAGGGCAACTAACAATTCTTAAAGGATCACTAAGGATTTGGAGAGCTTAATAAAAACAAGCACTGTTGTATTAAAGGTAGAAATGGGTCCAAAACGTGTTCACAGCAAATTCCAGCATGTTAGTATTGGAAATGAGATTAAGAGTAGTCAGAACAAGGTGTACGGTGTTATACAAAGAACGTGTAAGTGCAGAATTAGGACTTAACGAACAAAGAAATGTTTGGAAAATATAGAACTGGAACAATAGTTGTACTGATTCCACCTGCACTGAGCCATAAAGCATGTCTGGTTTTGTTCCTTAGACCAACCGGTGTGATTTTTATCTTCAGTATTATATGTAAATAAGCATTATGGGATATATAGCTTGTTTGACAAAGCTCAAACAAGCCTGCAGTACTGATAACCATGTTGCTAATCCAAATTTATTTGAATATTTATAATAAAATAGTTAGATTATGAAACAATCATTGAAGTTTTAATTTTTTATTCTCCAAAGCTCCTGAGGGCAGGACAAGAAGCAACAGGTAGAAACTAATCAAGGAGAGAAGCAACTTAGAACTAAGGAGAAATTTCCTGACAGTGAGAACAATTAATCAGTGGAACTACTTGCCACCAGAAGTTATGAATGCTCCAACATTGAAGGTTTTTAAGAAAAGACTAGACAGCCATTTGACTGAAATGGTATAAGGTCTCTGGCTTGAGTAAGGGGTTGGACTAGAAGACCTCCAAGGGCCCTTCCAACTCTGTTATTCTGTTATCAATCAGATATTGGGGAATAAACATTGGAGAAGGGAGCTCCCGTGGAGCAGTGGATGGAATGAAGTATTGCAAGAAAACCTGGCCCACAGCCAGGAGTTTGATCCTGACTAGCTCAAAGCTGACTCAGCCGTCCTTCCATGGTTGGTAAAATGAGGACCCAGACTGTTGGGAACAAGATGCAAATAATGCTTACACTGTAAACTGCCCAAAGAGTGCTGTAAAGCACTATGGGGTGGTATATAAGCCTAAATGCTATTGCTGTAATACATAATCTGTATAAAATTTGGTGTACAGACATCTAAAAACCTTTGTACACTGAGTTCTAAATAGCAATGTTGAGTTCACAGTTCTTTCCTCTGGGACGGGGCGAGGAAGGACGGCCCTTTTATGACTAGTGGACTTCAACTCCCAGAATTCCTGAGCCAGCCATGCTTAGAATTCCATGCTGGCTCAGGAATTCTGGGAGTTGAAGTCCACAAGTCATAAAGGGGCCACGGTTGCCCACTTCTGCTCTAGGAGATCACACAGAATTAGCCTCATCAAACTGGAAATAAGAAAACTCAAAAGTTTTAAAGCTTGTTAACAGTATTTTTGACAATGAACATTTTAAGAACTGGATAAAGATATTTGGGGGCAGTCAGCTTTCGAAATTCTCCAGATCTATATGCAGAATCAGAACTGGGGGGGAAAAAATCCTAAAATTTACATTGGTTCTTTTTGTTAAGATCTGAAATCTTTAAACACAGGATGTGTGTGTGGAAAATACTACACTCTGCCAGCCATTAAGATTGTTAAAGGTGCTTAGTACAGGCAGTCCTTGACTTAAGACGACAATTGAGCCCAAATTTTCTGTTGCTAAGTGAGACAGTTGTTAAGTGAGATTTGCCTCATTTTATGACCTTTCTTGCCACAGTTGTTAAGTGAATCATGCGGTCATTCAGCAAATCTGGCTTCCCCATTGACTTTGCCACCTTTCATAAAAGGTGATCACATGACCCCAGGAGACTGCAACTGTCATAAATATGAGCCAGTTTCCAAGCGTCTTAAGTGTGAAAACGTTCATAAGTCATTTTTTTCAGTGATGCTGTAACTTAAAACAGTTACTAAACAAATGGTTGAGGTCGAAGTCAAGGACTACCTATATTTATTTATTATTTCAACTTATATACCGCCCTTCTCCCCGGGGAGACTCCAGGGAGAAGGGCGGACTTTGATTGATTGATTGATTGATTGATTATAACATTTATTTGCCACTATAAGCCACTCTCGATAGTGAGATGGGCGGCATATAAATTAAATAAATAAATGTTACTTTCACACAGGTTCACGGAGAGCAGCCAAGCCAGCTTCTCCTGGGGGGTTGATGCTCTTGGCTCAGAAGAAGGAGTGACGGCAAGGCCAAGCCACAGGAACCTCCAGCCACTCACTTTTCCTGTCGTTCGGCCGCCGCTAGCCTGTCTGCATCAGGATCCGTAGCCAAGACCACTCGCGCGCCCTCTTTCTCCGCCAGCCGCAAAGACAGTTCCTGGAAAAACATTTGTGGTCACCATTCAAAAGAGCCGATCGGAGTGTTGATCCCAGCCCATCGACTTGGAGAAGACCACCGCTCCCTTCCTGTGGCCCGTAGAAGCACCACAGAGGCAAACACCTACCAACACCGATTCTCCTTCTTCGGGATTGGGACATTTGACCGTGGAAAAATCTGGATCCGGATCTTTTTGTTCGGGGACTGGAATGGGGGGCTGGAAGCCAAAGGCCTGGAAAGCCAGCTGCACGTAGTCATGTCCCACCCCATGGAAAGACGTGTGCACAAACTTCAAGGGGGTCTTTGCGTTCAGCTCTCTGAAATGGAAAACAGCAGGAAGAAAGCGTCAAAAGGGCAGCTAGTGCTTCGAACGCACCTTCACCCTCAGCCGAACCCCAGCTACAGATATTCCCCACCGTGGCAGGCAGGCAGTTAGGGCTATCCAGAGGGGAGAATTCACGTGAAATGGGGCCAATGGCAGAGCAGCGGAGAAGCGGATTTCCTCCTGGTTTGGCTGCAGAATTGTAGGCTGTAATTTGAAGGCAACTATGCTCTCTTGTTCACAGGGGCTACCCTACAGGAAGTCTTCGACTTACAACCATTCATTTAGGGACTGTTTGAAGTTACAACGGCACTGAAAAAACTGACTTATGGCCGTTTTTCACAGTTACGACTGTTGCAGCATCCCCGTGATCCCATGACAAAAATTCAGACTATTGGCAACTGCTTCATATTTATGACGGTTGCAGCGTCCCGGGGTTTGTGAACCTCTGACAAACCAGGTTAATGGGGAAGCCAGATTCATTTAAGAACTGTGTCACTAATTTAAGAGCAGCAGTGATTCACCCAACAAGTTGGCAAGAAAGGTCGTAAAACGGGACAAAACTCACTTAACAAATGTTTTGCTGAGCAGCAGAAATTTTGGGCTCAGTTGTGATTGTAAGTCAAGGACTACCTGTGGTTTTAAATTGTGAAGCACACACAGACGTTTCAGCATTAGGTATTGCTAACCACAGTGGTTTTCAACCTTAGCAATTTTAACATGTCTATCGCTAGAATTCCCGTCAGTGTTTTGGGGGTTGAAGTCCACACAGTTGCCAAATTTGAGAAACACTGATTTACTCCAGTTACATTCCAAGATGCAATTTTCCAGAGATCAGTCATGCATTTGGGGGGCAATGTTGGCTGGGGAATTCTGGGAGCTGAAGTCTTTATGTCTTAAAGTTGCCAAGTTTGAGAAAGACGGGAAGACATGCTAAAATCCCCCAAAGTCCAACATTGTGAATGCTGCCTTTGCTGCATGGTACTCTGCTAGAGAGGGAGGGCTATGGGCTAATAAAAGATGATGACTGTGCAATTCTCACTAGATACAGATATAGACAGGACTGCCACCTCCCTTTCCCCAAAACCATTGTAAAAGCTTTTAATGTGGAGAAGTGGGCTGAGAGAGTATTTTAGTAAGCAGGCAAAGTTAGTTCTTTATGGTAGCAGATTGTTTCTGCTTAGTCAGATATGTTGAAAATGCTAGATTGAAACCCAATCCTCATTCAATTTTAGATTGCTGACTTTGGGTTACACAGTCTCCCAAATGCCTCGTGACTCACATGTGATTACTGAATCAGGTAGCTTTCTAAATGGGAATAAATAAACCTGATGAGTAAGGAGACAATCTATCATTTATAACATGACAACAAGAAAAAAAAGGGCCCAGTTTGGTCTAGTGATGAAGGCACCAGGTTAGAAAACAAGAGACCATGAGTTCTACTTCTGCCTTAGGTAGGATGTAGCCCAATCACCAAGAGGTGATGACTTCTTTTCTTACCTTAGTGTGGACGTCAACTGGGTGAATTTGGGCTAATCACCAGGAGATGGTGATTGGCCCAAAGATAGGCCAATGGTAAGAAGATGGTGAACTCTAGCCCATTTTAGGCGAGAAGTGGGCCAATCCCACGGAAGCCAGCTGGGTGACTTTCAGCCAGTCCCTTTCTCTCAGCACAACCCACCTCACAGGGTTGTTGTGGGAAAAATAGGAGGAGGAAGGAGTATTGGGTATGTTCGACACTTAAGTTATTCATAAAAGTAATCAAGGCGGGTTAAAAATGCCATTAATAAAAAAAGAGGAAGGCAGTTTCCAAGAAACAGTCCTGGCGCTACCCATGTTACAGATGACTTCAAGGAAAACAGAAACAGTTATCTCATAATGGGAAGGGTCATCAAACCATAGAGAGGGGTTGGTTGTTGGAAATGTTAATTCTGTTACTGAATTAGCAGTTTTATTCATTACTTAAAATTTTATCTAATCTTGGGTATCGACTACCGCCACAGGTAAACGTGTTTTCCTTCTCCGGAGATTATGTTTCTCCTCTTCAAACTGTGGGAAATGTGCTCACAGGGTTGGGTTTCTTACCGGTGGTAGCAGATCTTTTTCAGGTCCTCCATGTATCTTGCAGAGATTTTTTGCAGAGGGTCCCGAGTGAGAGGGCTGCAGTCCACCAGGTTTTCGTTCCAGGAGTCGTTCCACGGCTCCACGCATTCTTCGATGCATTTCAGGATCTCTTTATCGTGTGGGGATATGATCTGAGCGCCATTTTCCCAGTAGACCTGCAGGGAGAGTTTGCAAAGGTGAGGAATTCACTTTACAGTCAAGCTGTGGGCAGAGGTACACAAGGTAGTCCTCGACTTGCGACTTACAACATCTAACCAGTAGCCTTCAACTTACAATTTACAACAACTAACCACAACTATTCTCAAAAACAAGCTCTGTCCATGTGTAATTTTTGAAGGCTGTGGAAGCCTTGAAGCAGTGGGGTGTGCAGTCTCATACAGTCTCCAGAGGTCACGTGAGAGGGCTGTGTGCTTGCTGAGGGCACCAAGGACCCCTCATTTTCCGAACTTCTGACACACTGGGCCCAAAAGGTTGACCATCACTGACTTAGGGAGAGAGGAGGAAAAGTTGCAAACCAATTAGTCAAATCAGGCACCTGCAAAGTTTGCTGACCTACCTTGTAGCCATTGTCTTCTTTACGGTTGTGGGAAGCTGTAATCATCACCCCCGCGACAGCTCTGAGCTCTCGGACCGCATATGGCTGCAAAACAAAATGTATTTATATTTAATATTTCTAAACCGCCATCTCCTTCAGAGATCCTGGATCATATCTATGAACTGTCCAAACTCACGTGTGGTTGACCAAAATCACCCAGGCTTAACCCAAAGGACCCCAAGCACCTGTAAAACTGCTGCGGGGGGTGGGGGTGGGGGTGGAATTGGAGGCAAGCCATTTTTGGGGGAAAAAAATCATTTTACTTAAAATAAGGAAAATAAAATAAGCCTTTTAAAATGGCAGGTGCATAAAGAGATAGCTTAGCACTGCTGTTACGTTAAAATAGCATGACCAGATGTACAAACGTGTTCTTTGCCTACACAAAAGTGATAAAAACATTCCACAGATGCCTAGCCGCTCTTCAGCTTTAGAAAAGCTACTCTCCAAATTCTATCACTCTGAGGAAGGCAAGGTTTAAATTGGGCAAGATTGTCAACATGCAGAACTGGATCTGAAAGGGACAGCTCACAGATATAACCCAGGAGTAATAAGTTGCCAGTACAGGAAGGGGTGGGTTTTAAATTTTTTTTACTACTGGTTCTGTAGGTGTGGCTTATTTTGTAGGCATGGCTTGTGGGGGGGTAATGTGACTGGGTGGGCGTGGCCAACTTTAAAAAAAAAACTTTTAAAAGCATTTTTTCTACAGCCTTAAGAGGTTGCAGAAAAAAATGCTTTTAGAAGCCTCTGACGATCAGGCAAGTCAGCTGGGATCCTCAGAGGCTTTTAAAGGCATTTTTTTTCGGCTAAAGAAAAAAGCAGAAAAAAATGCCTTTAAAAATAATTTTTAAAAAGCTTCTGATGAGGTGCCCGGGGTAAGCGAGCAGCGACCGGGCCAGGGACCCATTCAGGGGCATGGCCAGCCAATGTTATTACCAGTTCTCCGAACTACTAAAATTTTTTACTATCGGTGCATGCAAACCAGGAGCAACCCACCACTGAATACAGGTAGTCCTTGACTTATGACCACAATATGATATGTGGTTGAGGGTTAGGGTTAGGGTTAGGGTTAGGGTTAGGGATATGGTGGTTGAGATGGCCAGCTTGATTCAAACCACAGTGCCACCAAATTCAAGATCTACTTTCACAGCAGAAGTACCAATCCACTCCATAAAGCTCAATCAGAATTTTTTAAAAATAGCCACTTACCACAAAAGGCGTGGGGACGTATCTTGAGAACAAGTAAACAGGAACTCCCTTTGCAAGCAGGACTGCTGCTGTGAGCCTGGCAAGTCTGTGGAAAACAAGAAATTAAAATACAGGAAATGAATAGCTTCTCAGGAAGAAAGAAAAAAAATCAGCCATGGGCAAGACTGACAACATGCTATCATAGGAGCTGCAAAACAGCTCAGCTATTTCTTTTATACTGCATCACGCTTTCCTGATTTTTGCCATGAGAAATAATTTGGTGTTGCAGTTAAGACATCAGGCTAGATACCGAGAGATCACAAGTTCTAATCCTTCCTTAGGCATGAAACTCAGCTGGGTGATTTTGATCAAGTCACCAGGACACAGTGAGTTCTAGTCCCACCTTACCTATGAAAGCTGGCTGGGTGACTTTGGTCCAATCACCAGGAAAATTTGAATTCTAGTCCCATTTTATGCATGAAAACAGCTTGGTAACTCAGTGAATTCTAGTTCCATCTTAGGCACAAAGGCCAGCTGGGTGACTTCAGTCATCAGGAAACCAGAAGTTCTAGTCCTGCTTTAGGCATGAAGCCACCTACCCTGAGCCAGTCCCTCTTTCTCAGCCCTAGAAAGAAGGCAATGGCCAAAACCAACCTGAAATCTTGCCTAGAATATTGCAGGGACTAATCCAGGTGCTCTCTAGGAGCTTAAAAAAATGAGTCGAAGGCATAAAAATAGTGCCATCCTTCTCAACAGCACAAATTACTACACAGTGCTGACTAAGGCACATGTCTGTTCTGGAACCCTAAAGTGCTGAGGGATATAGCAAGCACAGAAACACGGGCCTGTTGAACAAATTTCTCTTCTGAATCAGCTTCATGACCCAATCAAAATGCTTTCCATATTAAAAGATGATTTTAAAAAATATCATTAGGCCCCGTGAGTCTGTTGGATTCCAGATTAATTCAACAAGAACAACAGCAAATTCTGTAGGAGAATGTATAATAACTGTACCCATGGTGAAAGGCTAATATTTATCATTCAATTCTGCTTAAATATTTAGCCTGCAACAAAGGATTTAGATCTAGATCTACAGCTTCTATTCCGTGGCACCCAAAACTATCCAGATTTCTCCGACCCCTTGAGAGAGAATGAAGATCTGAATCCAGTCAGATCTATGTAAAGCATTAATTAACAGTTATTACTGGTGCTTATTTGCAGAAAAAAATTGTGCTTTTTTTCCAGATTTGCTCTCCACTTCAAACTATTAATATTGGCCTCTGCGAGAGAAACGGAGGCCTTCTTTACTTCTAGACTTTTAAATCTGGACCAAGCCCATACCTGAAGCTGCTGCACATGCTGGTCACCTGGCCTCGCGTGTCATATCCTACCACAAAACCACGTTGCTTGAAGTCGGAAAAACATTGCCCAAGGTATTTGTACATCCCCTGCAGGAAAGGAAAAGAGAGAGAAGAAGAATACAGTATTGTTTGCCTGGGCAGGAAAGTTAATGGAAGGTTACTCAGATTGTGCTCTATTGCAGGGCTGTCAAACTCTAGGCCCGCAGGCCAGATCCAGCCTGTGGGATGCTTAAATCTGGCCTGTGGATTGGCCTGGAAACAGCAAAGGACTGGCTCGTGGTGCCTCTGGCAGCCAAAACAGGGCATGGGGAGGGGGGTGCACATGGCCACACCCCATTTTTGGTCTGGACGGCCTCCTGAAGAATTTTGCAGGCGAAAACAGGGCGTGGGGGGGGGATGCGTGTAGTTGCACAGCGAGTTTTGGGGGGGGGGCAGCAAAGTGCTGCAGGAGGCCATCCAGGCCGAAAACAGGCCGCAGGGGGGCTGAGCACAACCCATGCCCCCATGCCCCGTTTTGGCTGGCAGGGTGCTGCAGGAGGCGTCTCTCCAGTCTTCCTCCCTTCCCCACCCCGGCCGGCCAGCAGAGAACTAAAATGCTGATCTGGCCCTCAAAGAAATCCAGTTTGACAGCCCTGCTCTATTGCTTAGACCAGGAGGCATCCCTCTTGGATGCCTCCTGGTCTAAGAATATACGTATATATATTCTTTTAAATGATAAGGAGTAATTCTTATTTACAAGATGTCTGGCATGGCCCAAGGTCTCCTACGATGAGGCTCTTGGATCAGCTACTATCTGAAGCTACTGATCCCTGGATCACTTTGCAAGAAAAACAAAAAGAACTACTCACGGTCTGTTGCTTTCCCCAAGTGCCAATAGGTGGAGATAACTGCTAAAGCAAACTTCACAATGGACAATATTTGCTGAACGGTAAATGATTTCTCCTACGTATAACGGTTTATTATATTCCCCACACAATAAAGATTTCCAAAACAAACATGCCATTCCAGGCTAAAGACAGTGTACGGATTCAGATAATTCTATTTAAGTTAACGTTAAGATCAATGTATCAGCGGCCTCTTTCTCCACACAATAGCTAAGTACAATAATGCCAAAAAGCTTTCCATTTGTTATTCTTTGATATCTGGGCCACTGTCAGGTTCAAAACTAGTCAGTTAAAATCTTAACTTGTTTTCAGCTTATTTTCTGGATAAGCAAAATTTTAGGGAGGGATAGGAAGGAAGGAAGGGAGATGAAAACCGATCACATGGGCCAAACAAACACTCTATCCTCCTATAGTTTATTAAGCTGAGATATGACTGCATAACAGCATAATCTTAAAATGCCCTGCATGACAAACAGAAAAACTGTGCTACCCCAGAATAAAAGATTGAAGCACTCAGATGTACTCAAAGTCAGACAAGCAAAGATTTCACATTCTAACTTGTAATTTTCCCAGGGAGAAATTTTAGTCTACCTTCCACATACCTGACACCGATATTGTTTTTGTTTCACTTTTCTGTGTTCTGCATAGGTGCAGGTCTATAAATACACTCATATTTGTGGACTGGTTTTGTTTTTAATTTCTTCCAAATTAATCATGTTGTGGGGGTTCAAATTATGCAACCCAGATGGTATCTCTGAATCAGCACAAATCCAACAGAGGCTCAAAATGTCTATTTGGGGGAATGCTGATTTAGTGCCTAGTACTTCGGTCAGCACAAATCCCATTCAGGAGACCTAGTGCCTGGATCTTTACCACACTTAGCTGATTGCTCAGTAAGTCTGCACTGCATAGTCCTTTTCTTAGGGCTGGTTGCAACATGGATTAAACAAAACAAAAAAACTAGTTAAAAATGCATAAGTAAAATGTATAGGTAAGGACCAATTCTGGACATTAGTTCATTTCAAAAACTGCTAGATTCTATTCACTTATTACAGCAGTGTTTCTCCACCCCTTGCTCAATTTAAAATGTGTGAACTTCAACTCCCAGAATTCCTCAGCCAGCATGGTGGTTGCTAAGGCTTCTGGAAATTGAGGTCCCTGCTTCTTGAAGCTACCAAGATTGAGAAATACTACCCTAAAGATATAACCAAGGGACCTCAAAATGAGCTGTGAAAGGCAACGTTGAACAAAATCTGGGCCCTCCAAGACATTCTACAGCCCTGGCTGCCTGAGGAATTCTGGGAGTTGAAGTCCACTCATTATTAAGTCAGCAAGACTGAGAAAGACTGTAGTAGAAGGATGGATCCAGGATGTGGAAGTCAAAGGTTAATCCAAGTTTCTACAGCTTTACTTGGATATAAAGCACTCTGCTCTATCTCTATTCCCTAAGTAGAATCAATGAGGCAATACAAGATTAATATAAGGAAGTGGGGGAGGACCAAAAGCAACCCCTTCCCCAACTACAAGCCAGCTTACTAAAGGCTACTACAGATGCAAGTGCAGTTAGCACATAAAGAGCAACTACTGCTAAGTGCAATTCACAACTTACCCAAGATATATCACCGGATGGATAATGTAGCTGACCGATCTTCCTCAATTAAATATGTACACTTGGCTGGCAGTTAGGATAAGATCAAGAAAAAACACCTTCATTAACCCTCCCAAAAAATGCTCACTAAGACGTCCTGGAGTGACTACTGAAAATTTACGGAGACACCAGCATTATTCTAAGTCTCTTGTGGCAGCATTCCTTCCTTCCTCTTCCTTCCTCCCTCCCTCCAAAAAGTGTGTGTGTGTGTGTGTGTGTAAAAAACAAAGAGTGTTAAAAAAGTTATGGTATTTATGTAGTTACCTATCAAGCACATCTAAATTATGTTAAAGTAACCAAAATATCTTTATGATCCCCAAGGCATGTCACAACTTTTGAGCACCCCTAAGGTTTGGAAATTGAAAAGCTGAAAAATTTGACACGCCCTAAATGCATGCATATAGAGAGGATTTGTTCATAACCAAATAACTGCAACAATTCTGCTAGATCAAAAGAATAGCCATGCAACCCACAGGAATTAGGGAAGCAAACCTCCAGCGGCCCAGAATGTAAACAACAAAACAAAACGTAGTCACAGAGACTCCCTGGTGTCTGAACGTGACCTTCCTGCCAGAAATGCCTGTTACGATTTATCAGCCAATCTCCAAGTGCGCATTCTTCCCAGCAAACCAAAGCACAAAGCCCGCATGTGCTGGGCAGGCTTTCAAAGCATGACCAACTCTGACTCAAGAAGAAGGAAGTTCAGAGTTTGGCATGCTTCCATAGGGATCCAAGGTCTCTTGATCTGCCCCATTCTGGCTTCTACGAATTCATGTTTATTTTACTGTACAGCAAGTCTTGCTCCAGACATCTCCCCAGCTTTTCAATCCTGCGCGCACAAACACGACCTCTTCCTGTTTCCAATACTCATAACCAAGATGGTTAATAAGTTCACACTCACACATGGGCATTTCAGAGAAAAGAGGAAAATGAAAGCTTCCATTTGTACAAGTAGTCCTCGACTTACAACCACAACTGAGCCCAAAATTTCTGTTCCTAAGTGAGATGCCTGTTAAGTGAGTTTTGCCCCATTTTATGACCTTTCTTGGCACAGAGGGTTAAGTGAATCACTGCAGTTGTTAAGTTAGTAAGGTTACTGAGTGAATCTGGGTTCCCCACTGATTTTACTTGTCAGAAAGTCACAGAAAGGGATTACATGACCCCAGGACCAGGTGAAAGCCAGCAGGTTCTGACAGGTTCTGGAGAACCGGTAGCAGAAATTGTGAGTAGTTCGGAGAACCGGCAAATGCCACCTTTGGCTGGCTCCAGAGTGGGGTGGGAATGGAGATTTTGCACTATCCTTCCCCTGCCATGCCCACAGAACCGGTAGGGAAAAAATTTGGATTTCACCACTGCCCAGGACAGTATAACCATGATAAATATGAATCCGTCTCCAAGCATCTGAATTTTGATCATGTGACCATGGGGATGCTGCAATGGTTGTAAGTGTAAAAAATGATTATAAGTCACTTTTTTCAATGCCACTGTAACTTTGAGCAGTCATTAAATGAACTGTTGTAAGCCAAAGACCACCTATACATGAATCACACTGCCTCACTGCCACAGCCTTCCTTGGAATGTCACTTTTGTCCAAGATAAAAAAAAAAATTCAGATAAAAAAGTGATGTTCCCTTCATTGGAAAGTAGCACTTCAAGCAGTGAGCATTTTGTTTCTTAATAGGGCCATGCCACAATAATTCATTTCTAAATGCGTTTCCTCAGGGTTTATTCCACTTGTATCTTTTTTTAAAAAAAACACCACGTAATATTCTGGCAGGCTTAGGAAAAACAAATCCTCTCTGTTTTAATGTTCCTCCAGGAAGCTCAGACGAGCAAGGCCCTGTTCCACTTTATTGTTTTCTCCTGTAAGGGAGGTTAAGCCAAGTTCACCAATAACCCCAAGCGTTTGGCTTTTTCGTTTCTGTTTTTTGAGAATTACTTAACAAGACAGGGCAAATCTGTTTCGTTGAATGCTCGGTGCCGAGTCAACAGGAAGAAGGGTTGCTGACTGTCTCCACAACGCCAAAATCTCCAAAGCAATGCCAGCTCTTGCTTCCTCCAAGTCCTGCCTCAGATAACCTTCTCCCTGGTTCTTCCACGCTACTGAAAATCTGCCTGCAACCGCGATGTTAAATGGACAGCAACAGCAGAAAATCAGAAATGGCAGAAAATCAGCAATGTTGCTTCTCCGTTTAGCTTTGCCTATACTTCTCTCCCCTTCCATTTCTCCGTTTTCTGTGGCATTTTTTCAAACGTTGTGTGAAGCAACATTTCCTTCAGCAAGAAGGAAACACAACTTGCTTGGCTTTGTTTTCCATTTTTGAGCCTTTTTAGTTGAAGAGTAGGGCAGAAACATTTTAGATCAATGTTTCTCAATCTTGGCAACTTTTAAGATATGTGGACTTCAACTTAAAATAGCTTGAAGTCCATACATCTTAAATACATCTTAAAGTTGAATTCTGCGACTTGAAGTACGCAGTTCTTCAAGATGAATTCTGGGAGTTGAAGTCCACGTCTTTAAAGTTGAATTCCGGGACCTGAAGTACACAGATCTTAAAGTTGAATTCTGAGATTGGAAATCCACACAAAATCCAAGCTGGATTCT
Organism: Masticophis lateralis; assembly: GCA_030761175.1. Classification (NCBI taxonomy): domain Eukaryota; kingdom Metazoa; phylum Chordata; class Lepidosauria; order Squamata; family Colubridae; genus Masticophis; species Masticophis lateralis. Next base: position 1,799,994 of record JAUDYJ010000004.1, on the reverse strand, counting down.
GAGTCCACACATCTTACAATGCCACAGTTGAGAAATACTGCTTTCGATCAGTGGTCTCCAAACTTGGCAACTTTAAAACTTGCGGATTCAACTTCCATAATCTGCAAGCCATCCTGGCTGCTTGAGGAATTCTGAGTTAAAGTCCACAAATCTTAAAGTTGTCAAGTTTGGAGATCCCTGTTTTACATGTATCAAGCATGTATCAGAGGCACGTGGGATATTAAACCATTGTGTTTTTTAAATTTGCTTTTCCAATTCAGGATACGTCTTTCATGCATTATGGGGCGCCAACAATGCATCTGATGTCATATGTGGGACAGAGGAGGGGGGGGACAGAGCTTTTAGCCTTCACAATGGCTCTGGAACTCACCTGGGTCGACTGGATCACGGTAAGATCATTGATGTAGCAGAAGCCAGCCCCCATGGCGGAACGGAGTCCGGCGGTCCCGAAGGTCAGCCTGCGGCACAGACGATCGCGTAGCTCCTTGTTCTTCCCATTTCGTAACAGATTTTCAATCTGCTCTTTGGTTTTAGGATTCTACGAAGGAAACAATTGGCAGGATCAGACTTCACATATGTCGTTATCACATGCTCCTAGTGAGCTAAAGGAAGTCATCTAGTAGAGAAGCTCATAGAAAATAATATTTGTTACTCAGGGTTGAACTGTGGGGTCCTTCTCTGTGGTTGATGGCTTTCTTGCAAACATTTCATTATCCAAATAGATAACACCATCAGTAGTAGAAGGGTATGGGACTTGCAGAGAGGAGGAGGAGCACTCCAAGTCCGATCACGTGACCTGGGGGGAATGTTGAAACAGTCGTTAAGTGTGAGAACTGGTCATAAGTCACAAGATTACAAGGGCACTGAAAAGTGACTTCCGACCAGTTTTCACACTTACTTTTGCAGCATCCCAGTGTCACATGATCAAACTTGGTTGCGGCATCCTGGGAGTGCCATTTGCAACCTTCCCAGCCACTTTCAGACAAGCAAAGTCAATTGGGGAAGCCAGAATCACTTAATGACCGCATGATTCACTTATCAACTGTAGTGACTTGCTTAATAAAGTTGTGCAATGGGGGAGGGGGGGGGTGACTGATTTAACTATTGCCCTGCTTAACAGTAAGTTTGGGTTGAATTGTGGTCATATATCAAGGATGATCTGTATTCCAACTTTGTTTTGTACAAACCAATAGAATAGAATAACAGAGTTGGAAGGGACCTTGAAGGTCTTCTAGTCCAACCCCCTCCTTAGGCAGGAAACCCTACATCACTTCAGACAAATGGTTAGCCAACATCTTAAAAACTTCCAGTGTTGCAGCATTTACAACTTCTGGAGGCAAGTAGTTCCACTGATTAATTGTTCTACCTGTCAGGAAATTTCTCCTTAGTTCTAAGTTGCTTCTCTCCTTGATGAGTTTCCACCCATTGCTTCTTGTCCTACCCTCTGGTGCTTTGGAGAATAGCTTGACTCCCTCTTCTTTGGGGCAACCCCTGAGATATCAGAACACTGCTATCGTGTCTCTCCTAGTCCTTCTATTCATTAAATTAAACCTACCCAGTTCCTGCAACCGTTCTTCATATGTTTTAGCCTCCAGTCCCCTAATTGTTTTAACTGAATGCAGTATTCCAAATGTGGAATAAATGCTCTTGCTTCTTATATTCCACTCAACAATAACCTGTGAGGTGGGTTGGGCCAAGAGGGAATGAGAGGCCGAAAGTCACCCAACCAGCTTTTATGCCTAAGGAAAGACTGATGCAGAAGAACTCAGATCAGTCCAGTCCACCATTGCACAAACTGAAAATTTAAAGTCATGTTTTTAATTCCAGGACACACTTACAGAAATTGCACAAGCAGAGGGAAGCGCAAAATACATCACAAAACAAAACAGTCTACCATTCCGTGTTCACAATCAAGAAAGTTTGGAATTTTATCTGTAACCCTCTTTAGCGATAAGATGTATTTTACTGCCATTTTAATGTGATTTATATATACTGTATATTTGTGGTTTCATTTTAATGTTGTAAGCTGCTCAGAGCTGCTTTGCAGTAAGATGGGCAGCAAACAAATTTAATAGATGAAATAATTAAATAGAAAAATTAAAGCTAATTCAAATTTCAGAAGTCACTTTGATGACAGTCAATAAAAGCCCAGAACAAGCCACAACCTGTTATATAATTGGGAGGAAAATTTTGTTGCTGATCTCAGAAAGCCTTGTATACGCTACCATTTCTTTTGCTAAATCCTTTCTGTGAAACCCAAGGATTTGCAAAGCTGCAAGTTCATGCTTTCATGTTTCTGCCAAGCACAAAGATGGTAAATAGATCACTGGGAGTGCAATTTGTACCGCATAACAAACCCTGCCTACCCCGTCACATATGGGTGACATATAATAGAATTAGAACAACTCATGGGGTGTGCTGACTCCCTGTATAAATGGGAAAAGACACCTTCAGCACAATGTGATTGCGGGGCCCCTCGACAGACTATCCAGCATATAGTGAGGGAATGCCCTAACAGAAAGTATCCAGGAGATTCTAGGGACTTCCTTTGCGTAACAACGGCAGCTACTGACTGGATCCCCAAACTCGACATTAAACTTTGAAATGTTATTTCTGTTTTTCTTTTAGGTTTTCTTACTGCTTTTTTATTGTTTTTATTGTTTTTAATCTTTAAAAATGAAGTGTTTTAATATTGTGTGTGACCAGCCATACGCTAAATAAATAAACGAACCCTGCAGCTTCTGATTTAGGAGCAACTGCCTAAAGTGCATGCATGCAAAATAAAATCCCCTATGCATCACAAGCTGCTCTCTGCAGCTCACGGCCTCCTTACAGGCCCTTTAAAAAGGCAATGGCATCTAGAATCCCAGGGGTGAGTGAGAAGCCTGACCTTTACCACAAAGAGGTCAGCCAGCGGCAGGATCCAGGGACTGCCAGCTATTGGTCAGTCGGTGGAAATTGAAAAATAGGTATTTCGAAGACAGAATGTTTTTTATTTTATTAGTTAATGAAATCTATTTGCTGCCCACCTCATTTCAAAACAGCTTAGTTATTTGGGATCCAGATCTGGCTGACCTTCAAAAGAACTCAACCGACATCAGTCTTGAATAAAAGAACATCCTCTCCTGTTAAAATCACAAAATTTGATGGAGCTGAACGTGACTCGGAACATCATTTGCACATGAATTAGACGAGGTAAACAGGCTGTGTCTAATTCGTGTGCAAATGATGTTCTGAATCACTGTTCAGCTCCATCAAACTGAAGTAAAAAATGAAGCGTTTCACAGGACAAGAACTTTACACTGCCTTGAACAGAGAAAAATGCATTTTACATTTTAATAGGAAAATTCTCATTGCACATAAATCTCTGAGGTTTATTCATGCATGATCAAATCTAAGTATGGCAGAAGAGGAAAGCGTTCAATTCCTTCACAGAAGAATGTTCCCCAATACATGGACGGGTGTTTCCAACTGAAACTGTACTGTTCTATTCTTCAAGGTCTTTTAACTTTTCTTGGCAAAAAAAAAACAAAAAACAAAAACCAGGAAATTTGGGATTATGGATCTTTGCACAGATTCTGTGCAAAGATCCATAATCCCAAATTTTCTGTTTTTATGACATCAGCCAGCAGTTATATATTTTAAATGTGGAAACATTGCCTACGGAGGCATGAAATAACAGCTCTTTCTCTCTTCTCTGAGAATTTAAGGGAGCCTAATGCTGGGGAAGATTGAGGGCGAAAGAAGAAGGGGATGGCAGAGAACGAGGTGGCTGGATGGAATCACTGAAGGAGGAGGCTTGAGTTTAAATAGACCCCGGGGGATGGTAGAGGACAGGAGGGCCTGGAGGAACGTTGTCCATGGGGTCGCGATGGGTCAGACACAACTTCGCAACTAACAACAACAAAAGTCTGCACATACTAAACTGACAGTGCTTTAAAACAGTACTCTTTCCTCAAATTTCCAAGAATCACTGCAAAGGCCAGATGGTCAAAAAAGAAGCAGAATGGTACAGGTAGTCCTTGACTTACAGCTATTCATTTAGTGACCATTTGAAGTTACATCAAAAAAGTGACTTATGACCATTCTTCACACTTACAACCATTGCAGGATCCCCATGGTCAAAACTCAGATGCTTGGCAACTAGTTGCAGGGTCCCGTGGTCAGATGATACCCCCCCCCTTGCAACTTTCTGACAAGCAAAATCAATGGGGAGGCCGGTCTGACTTAGCCACCATGTTGCTAATTGACAACTGAAGTGATATAGGTAAAATGAATATACTGAAATGGTATAGGGCCGTGATGGCGTGCCAGAGGCGGCACCCAGAGCCCTCTCTGTGGGCACGCGCTCCGTCACCAGCTGCTCTTCCAGTTTCCGTCTTCAAGTGTGTGCCAGAAACCCGAAGACCAGCTGGCAGGTGTGCATGTGCGCCAGTGGTGGGTTTCAAAAAATTTTACTACCAGTTCTGTGGGCGTGGCTTGGTGGGCGTGGCAGGAGAGGATACTGTAAAATCCCCATTCCCTCCCCAATCCAGGGGAAGGTTACTGCAAAATCCCCATTTCCTCCCGATCAGCTGGGACTCGGGAGGCAGAGAATAAGTGGGGGCGGGGCCAGTCAGAATTTCCACTACCGGTTCTCCAGAACTGGTCAGAACCCGCTGAAACCCACCTCTGATGTGCGCGCTGAAAACCCAAAGGCCAGCTGGCTGGCGCATGCAGGTGCACAGGCCAGCTGGTTTTTGGGTTTCCGGCGCTCTGGCGTGCATGAAGACCAGCTGGCTGGCACATGTGTGCACCAGAAACCCAAAAATCAGCTCTGGCCAGCTCCGGCGTGAGTGTGCATTTTCGGTTTCAGCACTCAGTGCCGAAAAGGTTCGCCATCACTGGTATAGGGTGTCCTGCTTAAGCAGAGGTTGGACTAGGAGACCTGCAAAGTCCCTACCAAAATTCTGTTATTCTATGATTTGCTTAACAACTGTGGCAGGAAAGATCGT